>JAHMML010000015.1:290136-360183 GCA_020341155.1 Eciton burchellii
CCGCCACTCCGCACCCCGCCGGAAGCACAGGTTTTACACGGGAGGGAGGAGCTGTATCCGGCTGTAACTTGCGTTAGGTTCGGAGAGACCTAAGAAACCTGGAAGAGAAGACGCCGACGTTTCTCCGAGCTTTTGCCTCGAACGTTGATGATTTATTCGTCCGCGATAATGACAACGATCGTTGATCGCAGGATTAACTGCGCGCTGACGCAGAGCGGGCGAGCCGCTATCGCGAATCGATGTCGTTTTCATGCTTGTAAAGAACGCCCGTGTGATCGCTCCGCAGCTCATCTGAAACGCCAGCTGGAGGACTACATGATGAATTATCCCAAGGTGAGGATTATCAGGGCGAGCAAACGGGAAGGCCTCATCAGGGCACGGCTGTTGGGCGCCGCGGCGGCCAAGGCGCCGGTGCTCACGTATCTGGACAGTCATTGCGAGTGTACGGAAGGCTGGCTGGAACCTCTCCTGGATCGGATCGCACGCGATCCGACAACGGTAGTTTGTCCGGTGATCGATGTTATAGACGACACGACCCTGGAATACCACTGGCGCGACTCGGGCGGAGTAAACGTCGGGGGATTCGATTGGAATCTTCAGGTAAATTGGAGACGTTCAGGGGAACGCGACGCGGCGATGGATAATTGAATTCGGGCGGGTGATCATTTCGTCGGTGATTCGCGATTTCTCGGAGCGACTCTCGCGCTTGGAATCGCAGGCGAATTTCCTCATGCGTGCGCATCTCTCACGTGTTGCCTCTGACATCTGTTAACAAGTTCAACTGGCACGCGGTGCCGGAGAGGGAGAAGAAGCGGCACAAGAACCCGGCCGAGCCTGTTTGGTCACCGACGATGGCGGGCGGACTCTTCTCGATCGATCGCAGCTTCTTCGAACGCATCGGCACGTACGACAGCGGCTTCGACATTTGGGGTGGCGAGAATCTCGAGCTGTCCTTTAAAACCTGGATGTGCGGAGGTATGTCCGACCACTGAGTCATCACTGATCGAAGCTTGCTCGCTTCGAGGAAACCGTTCTCAGAGTCTCAACCAAACCGGTTCGCCTCTCTCGAAAGAAACCGTTGCCTCGCTTGTTCTTATTTTTTTCTTTTCGTCATACTTCCGTCCGAGGCAACGGTGCTTATTCGGGACGCGTCGATGCCCGTCTCTCTGCGACATTAATCCGACGATTCGGGACACGCTCGCAGGCACCCTGGAGATCGTGCCGTGCTCGCACGTGGGTCACATCTTTAGGAAACGCTCGCCTTACAAGTGGCGCAGCGGCGTGAACGTGCTCAAGAGGAACAGCATCAGGCTGAGCGAAGTATGGCTGGACGAGTACGCCAAGTACTACTATCAGAGGATAGGTCACGACAAAGTGAGTACTCGCACACTGCCACGCGCATAACTTTCCCTCCCCATCCACTTACGGTTCCTCGCCACGAGCGCAATTAAGGAGCAGACAATCAAGACGGAGCTTTAACAGGGACGAATCGATACTTTTGTCGCGGAGGATGAGGTAAGCCAGACCTTTCGCGATCGAGGGAAGGGCGAGATGTAAGATGCAGGGAGATACTACTGCAGAGAGAGACTGTATCCTGCCTGCCTTCGATATTCAGCGATAACTCGTCCATTCGACAACCCGAATCATCCTAGAGTTCTCGCGATTCGTGCTCGCAAATTCGTGCTCGTAAACATCTCTCGCGCGATCATCGCGGCTCGGTAAGAACGAAGCACGAAGGATAAAGATAACTGATGATGGAGAGGATCCAGGACTCGTCGTAAAAAAAAGGGCCATAAACGCGCCAAGTGCTCTCAAGGCTCGCGCGCGTGTCCTCGCTCCTCCTGAAGGACCTTCCCTTCCTCCCTTCGTCTCTTCGTCCCTCTCCGTAACGATCTGTCATTTATCCTTGATACTTGTCCGCCCCCTGCTCCCCTGTCGAGATCCAATCGACGAGATAAATCGAAGCGCAGAGAATAAATCGCTTCCGTAAGCACGCCGCTCCGCGTAATGATCGAATCTATCGGGGATGACGTCTTCATGGATGGCTTCATAAAATAACGAGATAAATCGTCTCCTCGCGTCTCCGTCGCGCAAACAATCATCCGCAGTAGTAAGATCAGCGATTGGCTTCGACACGGTTCTCACCGTGAGAAACCGATCTTGATGAGAGTTCTTCGCAGGGAGCAAGTCCGTTTGGGAGACTCGCGTCATCGTGAGGATGGGATTTCCCTTGTCCTTCGATCTTGTCATTCCCGTCTTGTCTTCGCCGCGGCTCGCGCAATCCTCATTGTGCGTGGAACTTTTGCAGGGAAACTACGGCGATGTGTCGGAGCGCAAAGCCCTTAGGAAGAAACTGGGCTGCAAGTCGTTCAAGTGGTACCTGGACAACGTTTACCCGGAACTCTTCATTCCGGGCGAGGCAGTCGCCTCAGGAGAGGTAAGACTGTTCCACGTTTTCCTCGTTGAATGCTTTTTTTCAGCAGGTGCCACCAGGAGAGAGTTACGGCCCAGGAGAGATGTGCCATCGGCGTCGAGAAGGGGAAATCGAGGAAGGCGAAGCGGAAACGATGAGGGAACGACTGCTTCCTCCTTTAACGACGTTGCCTCGTGGCTCGCTTTGATCCATCAGTCGGTGTCGGATTACGACAATCGAAGGCTCCTCGTGACAGAGAGGAGGGAATCTCTGTCGGTCAGATCGATAGAGAGCGTCCCTGAAAAGAGCGTTGTTTCCCTTCTTTGTATCGTCTTCTCGTCCCCTTGCATCGCGAGCGAATCGAACCTCTTCCACGAGGATGTCTCTCTCGTCTCTTTAGCGAGCTTTCTCATCAGTGAGCGCGAAGCGCAAGTTCAACGATCAAGCGGCAAGTATGACCTCGAGCTCGAGCCGAACTATCGTGGACCGGTAAAAGCATGCCCTTCGGTGGATCGTGGTATATTTGTTCGGGTTCGGGTTGTACTGGCAGCGCAGGCGTTGATCGATGTCCGCGACACTGGAAACAATGCTCCTTTGATTGCGAAACAATGCGAATCGTGGCTGGGATAGTCGCGATCGGATCGCGGATGAAGACTCACTCGACTTCCAATCGGAAATCGATCCCCGGATCGGCATCGCGAATTCTTAGGCTCCGTAGCCAGATTTTGCAGCCAGATACACAAAGCGATATCCGTGTCTCGATGTCTCGAAATGAAGCGAAGATGAAAACGAAGTAATCTGACTTTATTAACAGATAGACGCGTTTTATGGCGGCATGCTGTTACGTTGCCAGATTTTTATGGCAGTGCTCGGCTGCTGCCCTCCCTGACACGGCGAACGCACCGACAGAAAGAGAGAGAAACGGACGAACAAAGTAGGGAAAAAAAAAAAAGAGCGGAGAGGACTCGAGCGCGATGCAGCGATCGTGCGATTACGTGGCTCGCGCGCGCGAGCGAAATTTCCGGCGGACTCTGGCGATTCGTCGGCGATTGCTGTAACCGTGTCGGTTCGCTGCGTAAAAACGAACGTACAAATATCGGAACAGGAGCGACGAGCGACAGAATCGTCAGAGTTACACGCGCGGTACACGCGCGGAGCCATCCGCGCGCAAGCAGGTCGCGACTGATAGTGCATTAATATCGCTGGACGCGCGCGATTCATGGCGGGCGATCAATCACGCGGAGATTTATTTCCGTCCTGCTGTCCCCGCGCTGTCCTCCGTCTCTTCCTCCCCGTCCTTCTGCCTCTCGTCTCGATGCATCCGTAATTGCGAAACGATCGCGTCGGATAGCGTCGCGAGCGTCGATGACGACGATCAGTCGAATCGTCACGTCCGTCCGCGGGACGGACAAAAGGGGAAAGCGAGAGAAGGACGGAGACGCGCTTTTCATAAATTTTCTCTCCCTAGACCTGCCTCCTGCCCCCCCTCCGGCATTTATCCGGACTCACGATTGTTCCCGCCACGTCGCGCGCCCCGGGGAATTTATTTACGGCATTGTCATTTATTCACGCGTGATTTATCTCGTGCTTTTTCCCCGGCTACCGTCCGTCCTCCGCGTTTAATCAATCTTTTATCGGCACCGCCGTCAGCATTCGGTACTATTGATATATGTTTTATTAATCAATTCATTTTGGCGATATACCGATACGGCCCACCGCGCGCACCGTTCGACTATCCCGGAATGGATTTTCAGCGCGTTAGCCGCCGACCCGCCGTTCCGCCCGCCGAGGCCGTAATTGCGAAATGATTGCAAACATTGTCGGCGGATAAATCCGCCTTTCCCGCTTGCTGTGTACCTTGCATTTCCACGCGGATCGTTACGGCCGCTCTTCTCGCGTGCCGCTCCGCGTGTGACGGAGTCACGGTACGTAGTCGCCGACTCGGTATTAACGACGCCGCGCTAACGGATAAATTGCACCGTCACGTGACACGAATATTTCATACCTCATCGTGCCGTCCCGGCCCCGCCACCTCCTCTCCGAATTTCCTCTCGCTCCTTTAATCTCGGCTCGCGAGCCGGCACACTGCATCAATCCGGCGAGCGTATCGCGAGAGCAAGCCCTTCTTTCGCTCGAGGAAAGCGCAAACCTCGAGAGGGACACAATGTTACGATACGATGTACCATTCGTTCTCGGCTGGATGGTGTTATTAATGGACCGAACGACATCTCGTTGCATCGTCGCGAGCGGGATTCCAGCGTCCCGACTTACGACTACGACTCGTGAATTAGCAGTCATCGTCGTTATCGAGCAACGCGTTCACCCGGGGCACCCCTCGTTCGCTTCCAGTGTCGTGCGGAGAAGTCTTTAATGTTCGTCAGCCGGGGAGGAAGGGTTGAATCTTGGCTTGCGTTACGCGCTGTCGCGCACTGTCACGCGATTCGGATATCTGCGCCCCCGTGCGCCCCCGTGTCGTCCTCTCTCCCTCATCTATCTCCATCTCCGTCCTGCGCTCGCTCTTTTTCACCCCCGGTTGTTTCTTGTTCGCGTCCGGTCGCGCGCGGTCTCTTACGCGTTATCTTCACACTTGACTTGAATTCCTCGTATCGGGATGATCTTCGTCCTCGCGCCCCGCTATCTCCGTACGGCCTGTACGGAGATAACCGAGCGTGCTAAAGTTCGCCGTGGCGGAAATTCCGGCCAAGTTTCGAGCGTAGCATCGCGCGTTGCTCCCTTATCGAAGAAATATTTTAGCTTTTAATAATGCCGGAAGCCACCGCGGTGACGTATCGTCACCGGAATGTGCGAGGCTCCAGGACGATTCGCGAAGCCCGAGACCGCGCGGTATCTCATCCCTGATTCAGAAAGAAAGGTCGCTGATTATGCGCGGCTCTGACGAATCACGATTTCGCGCCGTCGACGCGACGCAGCGCGGCGCGGCACGTACGGCCCGGCGAGACATTCCAATCGATCGCGATGATGAAAAAGCAGCCGGAATCTGGAATCCGAGAGCTCGGATCGCTATCGGCCACTCCCTCCCCCGCCTCTCTTTTTGTCTCATCTCGCCCTCTTGTCTTGTCGTTTGTTGCGATCCACTCACCTTCTCCGCCGCGATAGCGCAAGGAATGCGTTGCTCTTTTTTTTTCTCCCTCCTCCCTCGCTAGCTGCCTCCTCTCTTTTTCTCTTCCGGATGCACTGACACCGGCATTCGCGAGCGAATAGGGAAACTAAAAGGAAGCATCGCGGAAAAAGCGAGGGAAAAAGGAGGAATGTATAAAGGATGGGTGCACATTTTCGCGAAGGAGCATTCACGTGGCCGCGCGCATCGGAATGCGGCCCGCTTTATACGCGAAATAACAATCTCGCTACTCGCCGCGCAGTGCCGTGACCAATGCCTTTGCCAATTTCTGAATTATTCGCGCGTAGGCGCACTCGCTGCTTTGACGTCCGAGACCGTTCTTGGCTGATCTGTCATTCCGAGAAACGGAACGAAAGGAGAGAGAAATGAGAGAGAGAGCGAGAGAGAGAGMGAGAGAGAGAGAGAGAGAGAGAGAGAGAGAGAGAGAGAGAGAGAGAGAGGAAGATCGCGCCTCCTGTCGTGTGTGCCTCGTTTCTCTTTTTCTTTTCTTTTACGTAATTCCCGGAATTTTTAATATACCTACGTGTGGAACGCATCGCAAGAATGCATTGCGGTATCGGCGCCTTGCTGTCGGACAATGGCGATATTTTTCGTCATGCGTCAGTCGGAAAGTTCGCTCTTTGCCCCAACGAACTCCGGGTGAGCCGAGAATCCAAGACGGCGTAATTTCATAATTCGTTCCACGCGCGCGCACAATCTCTCCCGGTGTACCGGCAGAATTTATGTTTTTGCCATTTCCGCGTTCTGGAAATCTGCCGCCTACCGCGCGTCGTCCTCCCCCTCCTTCCTCTTTTCTTTTTCCTCCGTTGCTCTTTATTTGCTTCCGGGGAGAAGAGCGGCTAAATCACGGCTGGTCCTCGCTATCGCGGCGCGGGAGGAATGACTGGATTTATCGTTCGCACGGTTCCGCGACGATCCGGGAACCGTGCACGATGTGAATAATTTCGGCCGCACGTGTCTCCACGTACGTGCATCGGCAAGGACGTACATCTCTCTCTCTCTCTCTCTCTCCCTCTCTCCCTCTCTCTCTCTCTCTTTTCGGACGCGCTTCTCCTCCATACGCGATTTTTGAGCGGGTCCCGCGAGTAGACAGGATTTCCTGCGCGGGTAGGAGAGGTGCGCGCATCTTTCTTTAACCGTTGCATTATTAATCCCGCGTGCATCTGCTCCACCGTCGAGAGACGAAATTACACGAGCACTTTGAGGAGGTCCGTTAACGCCGGAGGAGCCCTCTCCCCCCCCCCCCCCCCCCCCCCGCCGTCGTCGGCCGCGTAGTGAAACGCAAGGGAGCCGATCCAGCGCGGCTGGCGCTCACCGATTGACGGGATAACGAGACACGAGAATTCAGCGGATGCACGGGATAGTATCGCGCGAGTATCGTGTCGCTGGAAGTTCCAATTCGATAGGGACAATAGAGTCGCCCAAACGGCGAATCGCATTTCCCATTTCGAGTTCACTAGGAGCCTTCGAGCCGCCTTTAATAACGTCGGGCGGACCGGAGCTTTTGAAATTTTATCGATTCCCGGGATACCTCCCGGGGTTATAAATCACCCGAGTTTTTATTCCAGTCGACCGAGGAGGACGCCAAGGAGAACGGGAGGAGAGACCGGCAGCCGGATGAAGATGTTCCGCGTTGAAACTGCAACGACCACAGAATTCTCGCATGCGGCGGAATCAGGACTGCTGACCGAGCTCCGAGCAACCGAATGCACCTGCTGTTACACGTGCTGAGCCGCACGTAATACACGCGCGCGCGCGCGCGCGCGCGTGCGCGCGCGTGCGCGCTGTATACGCTCGTACGGCGCGAACGAAGCGCGAGCGCGAGCGGCTCATTTTCAATTTGTCCCGGTCTACTTGAAAAATGGAGAACGCAATCTGCGGCTCGGTGGCGGTCCTGCTTGCTGCCGCGCATGCTGCGAGTCTGCGATCGCTAGTGAGAGAGAGAGAGAGAGAGAGAGAGAGAAAAGGAGAGCGCGGCTCGGAGTTGATTCCATCCCGGGATTCCACGCGGGAGTGTCCAGAGGTCAATCAGCAACGAATGACGGAATTCACGCCGGGAAGCGCGTGAATTCTCTCTCTCTCTCTCTCTCTCTCTCTCTCTCTCTCTCTCTCTCTCTCGCGCACTTTTCTTTCTTTTTCATCAGTCCGATTTTGCAGGTGCAGTCACCAGGTGCAGTCGTCGTGTCCCGCACGGGGCAACTCGATACACGAAAGCGGCGTCCACGGTGGCTTTTACGTTGATGCATGGAATTTAATTAGACTCATCGCGTTTAATTAATTCCCTCGGCGATGATGTTTCGGCGCGAGACTCGCCATAATGAAATCCCAAGCCGGGACGCGAATCAGAATCATGAAACGTCGACGGCGCTTTCTCCCTTATTTCTTTCACAGTGCGCGTTCCACGCGCGCGTTCTCGAGTGTTTACTAACACAGTACGGTGGTGCGCTTACTAATACCCCCCCTCCCCCCCTCCGAAAAACAGGTCCGAAATCTCGGTGAGGGCGGCAACACTTGCCTGGACTCGCCCGCGCGTAAGGCCGACCTGCACAAACCGTGCGGACTGTATCCCTGCCATCGACAGGGCGGAAATCAGGTACAATAGACTTGGCGCGCTCGCGTGCCGAGAAATCTTCCCCCCCCCCTCCCCCCCACAGGAGCACTGTCCCGGTAAAACTGCCTTGTCCGCGTGTATGTGCGTTTGATGTGTATGTGTGTGGAATTGTGTGTGGCGCTTTGCGGGCTTTCCGAACGGGAGTGCGATTCTCGTTGAATTCCCGTTGGATCTTCTCCGCTTGGCTTCCAAGTTCCTCTCTCCGCGCTGACGTTTGGAATTGCTCGTTAAGTTCGTTTCGTTTCCGGACGAGCATTCGCGGCGCGCGACGGAGGATTTCCCTGCTCCCTCTCTCTCTCTCTCTCTCTCTCTCTCTCTCTCTCTCTCTCTCTCTCTCTCTCTCTCTCTTTCTCTTTCTCTCTCCGCGTCGCGGAACGCAGAGAGGAGAGAGCTTAGGGAGCTCGAGGATGATCTTCTCGATCGGTCACGAATTCGATCGGTTGAAGAAGCGGCGGATTCTCAGACGGTAGATTTACGGTAATTTATCGCGATAGCGATAACCGACACGGTACCGCATCCGCTACTGACTGGTCGTTCCAGCTCGCTCGGCCACGGAATGAGCCAGCGCTCGTTAGTAGCTACAGCCTGTCGGCATTCGGTCTAATTATTATCGTACAATGCTGCAGGAACAGCAACGCATCGCGCGCGCGCACGCGCGCGGGCGTAATTCCACCGCGAAGCTAATCGGGGCTACATACCAAATTACGAGAAAATCGAGTTTCCGTCTCATCGGCGATATCGATCCGTTGTCGTTTCCCCCATTTCCTCTCATCCCGATGATGGCCTCCCGATGGGAGGCTCCGCTTGTGGAAGCTCCTCGGATCCTCCGTGGAGATGTGGGCGATAAGGCGAGAGGCTCGCGCGACTCGCGCGAGGTCGCGAATTCTGGCCTGGCAGTAATCGTGCGGAATTCTCTCTTGTTCCAACCACAGATCAGGCAAATCGCTAGCGGGATGTGTATAGATTCAGCCGGGAAGTCGGAAGACCTGCACCAGCCGGTGGGCTTGTATCCGTGTCACCGTCAAGGCGGCAACCAGGTACGACGACGCCGCGACGACGGCGTCCGTCGAGCTAATCATTCCTCGGGGCTTTTCTAATCGGTTGGGGGGATGAGGTGACAGGTGCATCCGATCTTAATACGCGTGGGGTCCACGGTGGAGGGTCGGCGCTGCTCGCGCGAGACCTCGTCGTCCTGAATCATTCCCGTAGAGTCTAATCGGCTCGCGTGCACGCTAACTCGGCATTAATCGCGCGCCGCTCTCGTTTCGGCGCGGCTAGAAGCGTCGCTAATCTGGTGCGGGTGCTCATCAATCCACGTCCCTGCCTACCTCTTTTCCCCCTCTCTCGGCGCGATGACCCCGATCGCGCTGTGGCCTTTGGTGCGCGCGGTTGCCCCGCAGATTACCGTCGTTTCTTACATTGATATAGTGGGGCCGATTTAATCGTCCGGCCGCGCCGTAACTCGTCCAGAGACGTCGAAACGGATGACGCTTAACGGACGCCGCGGTTGTCCGCGTCCGGCCTGCCTCTCGCGATTACGCCTGGCTCTAGAATCTAACTTTCATCTCGGCCGCTTCGCTGCTCGGTCGTGCAATTTCATTTAGCAGGCTCGTATTCGCCGCGCGAATCGCGCCAAATTCGCGCCTCCTCCCCTTCTTCTCGCATTCATTCGGCCGCCGCGTGGCGGTCTGTTATTAAATGCCCATCCGCACACACGAAATAGAGCGCACACGCGCGCGCGCGCGCGCGAACGGGGCGGCGTTTAACAACCAAAAACACAATCAGTCGGCGCTTGCTTAGCCCGGTAAAGCGCTGCTTTAATTTACCTGTTTGCCCCTGCAATTAAACCGCGGTTTCACGGCAATTACGCACTCGCTCGTCGCCGACCGCTCCGACGCTGATAAAGTCGCCGCGATCCAACCCCCAACCCCCAACCCCCAACCCCTAACCCCCTCCCCCCGCCTTTCACGCATGTGTCGGGTATGAGGGACCGATGCGCGCCAATGAGAGTCGTTCGTGATCGCGAACTGCCGAGGGTGAATAATCGTGTCACCAGGCGGAAGGCGAAGCGTATCGCGCGAGGTGGCCGTTGCGGCTCGTTCACCGCCGACTACAATGCGTTGCGCGCGCCGGATTATCATCGGCATTACGAGATTCGTAATACGAACGGCGTGTCACGTCACGCTGCAATCTCCTCCGCGAGGCTCGCGCGATTTCGCGCGATACGCGAACGGCCGTTCTGGCCGCGCTATCCGTCCGCTCCATTACGGGATCCGTGATTTTTCCGGCTGGCATGGCAACCGTATGCTTCGCATATCGCATGCCCGATGCGCGCTACAACGCGCGCACCGATTCCCGAGTTTCAGACAGGAACGCTCTGAACGGTGCGGGGTCGTGCATGGCTAACGACGCTTGATGATGCATGCGTGCGGTGAATGCTTGCTCCTCGTATCATCCTATGCTTCCGTAATTGTACACGCAAAGCACCTGAAAACACCACATTGTCGATCCGATGATTCCGACAGACGCTGTGCCCCTCCCGATCGTGATCGCGAACTCGCGTCGAGTAATCGTCGGTACAAATTAATTTCTTGCTTCCCTTGCAAACTTTCAACTTCTCCTATCGACCCCTAAGGGGTCTCTTTCGTTCTAATTTCTATCAATTGGATACAAGCGAGTCGCTTTTCCGTTTGATGATCCAGTTGAGATTGACTGCGATTCAGACTGCGATTCGTCTTTGCATTTTTCAGATGAGCCGCGACGTTCTTCGAGTCTCGTTAGAGTCTCGCAAAGTCTGTTTTACTGATATCTGCAAGTCGCGCGGGTCATTGCACGCGGATCATTTCAGCGGCGTTCTTTTCTGGTCATGCTCCTTACGGGAGGCAATCGTGTATACGTCTGGTTTTGGAGGTTATGTTACCCGGTCCATTAGTGTTTCGCAGGCGTGCATGCCGGCGCTTAAGAATCACAAGAGGAACATTAAGAACATCCCATTCCCAAATCGGCTCTCGAGATCGGCCGAGGGCCGAAGCAAGAAATTACTTTGTACACCTGTAACATTCGCGCGACATGCGCGGGTCTAGCGCGCATCTCTCCCTCGCTATGAAGAATCGTCCAAGTAAAGCTCCTCCTCGCGATTCGCGGGCGGGCTCTCCGTTTTCGAGAGCGCGCCGGGTCGATAATCGATATCGAAATCGCGGCAAGTCCAGTCGCCCTTTACGGGCGAGCACGCGCGACTCTGTTCGCTGTCAGTCCCAGGCGGCTGGAATTGCACAAACGTTGTCGGGTCGAACACCCGGTCGAACGAGTGGCAATTTCGAGGACCGCTGGACTCGATTATCAGCGATCGGCGCTCATTATGTAATCGCGGTCGACGCGCGGGTCGAGATCGCTTCGCGCGCGCGTCCATGAATAACGGTTCGCACGCGTGTCCGACCGCGTGCGTGCACACGATCGTTTCGGAACGGGGCTGTCTCACGCGCGGCACGCGTAATCGATCGGCGAGGGAGGGGGGAGGGAGGGTAGGAGGGGGGGGGGGCGCGCGCTGTTGCACCGCGAAAATCCGCGTCCGCCCGCACTTTGTCGCGCACGATAATACCCTCGCGGGCAGGCGTCGCGCTTATTTTCGCGTACCGTAAACACAATGCGAGAGATTAAACGCGGATACGCGAACGGTTTTACGTTTTTGCATTCCTGCGGTTTGCGTTTCGCGGATTCCCGTCGTGCGGACGTCGTTGTTTTGGCGAGGGAGATACAGAGATGGAAGGAGAGAGAGACTGCGAATAATAACGGGCGCGAACGCCACCGCTAAAATATACATGGGGGAGGATGCATACATATTAAAAAACCACAGATGTTTTATTCATGTCAGAGCTCGCATCCTCTGATGATAACATTCTCGTGTATCAGTTTTATTGGTGGCGATTCTTTTCCTCTCTCTCTCTCTCTCTCTCTCTCTCTCTCTCTCTCTCTCTCTCTCTCTCTGTCTCCCCGCAAGCTGCGCGCTCACGCTTCCTCTCCGCGATAGCGTCTGTCGGGATGATCGGTCGCAGGCAAGCCGGTGCGACGTTGAGATCCTGCATTAATCGAGATCATTTGTCGCAGTACTGGATGCTCAGCAAGACGGGCGAGATCCGGCGAGACGAGTCGTGCTTGGATTACAGCGGCAGCGACGTCATCCTCTATCCTTGCCACGGTAGCAAAGGGAATCAACAATGGATCTACAATCCTCAGGTAATACACTTCCCTCCGCGACATTGCGACAGAGTCGCGAGGCGGATCCCGGAACGGAATCGAAACGGAGAAGATCAAGGGAAGGAATCCTCCTCCTCCTCCTCCTCCTCCTCCTCCGCCTCTTCCTCAACCTCCTCTTTTTCTCCTGTCTTCTTCTTCTTCTTCTCTTCGAGGGCCCGGCGAGCGAGAATCGATTGGCGCGTCATTCAGATATCATCCCCCCCGTCTCTCCGCTTTCAGACTAATCACATCAGGCACGGCAGCAGCGACAAGTGCCTGGCGATCACGGAGAGCAAGCAGCAACTGGTGATGGAGGAGTGCTCGGCCAACGCGCCCAGACAGAGATGGTCCTTCGAGAATTACGACCCGTCGAAGCTGTGATATCGCATCTCCTCGCGTCGTCATACGCGCGAGTTCGGCGAGGACGCCGCTGGAACTCGGCCGGCAGGGAAACAATCGCCGATCACCAGGACTCGTTTCGACAGATAAACCTCGCAGATCGAATCTCGGGGCTGCTCCGAGATCCAGGTGGTGGATTCCTGATGTCCGTTCTCCTTGTTCCACCGTCGACGATGCGGAAGATGGCGATGCAACGAGAGATTCGCGGGGACAGATATGCTTAGAGAATTTTGTACTCGGGAAAGCGCATTTAATTAGGATATCTTCCGAGCGCCGTGTCCCGGCGCTCAAACCACTCATCGTCGCGGATTGAATTTTGTAATCCCGAATTCCTCAAGAGACTCCATCGCGAGGGATCGTGGACCGTGATCGCGAGATCGCGGACGAACGACCGTGATCGCATCGACCGTAGTTCTCGATCGTCACTTTCGTTCTCCGGCGATCATCGGCGCTTCCGTGAGCAGCATCGAGGAGGCGGGATACATCGATCGCGTTCGATGTTGCGGACGACGCGAGCGTATCGCTTCGGCTTCTTTCTCTCCCTCGGCCCGCGGCGCCGGCGATTTCAAGGAACAAGCTCCGAGATGTCTTCGATACGTACAAACGCGATGGTTATTTTCTAGAAAGTCAAGTGCCAAATTTGAAATATCACCAACCCCGCCAGCTCTCTCGCGCTAAAGGAACCACCTCTCGCGGTCGAGATGCCGTACACGTAGCATCGCGGGAGCAAAAACTTCTACTTGCGTGCAACGAATGATTTACGGTAGATCGTATTGGACGATACCCGCGCAGTCATGCCCGCTCCGTGTGAACTCTGGCGATGTCATGTCTCGCGAGAAACGCGAGAGGAATTACGTCAAGCCCCTTAACGCGCGTTGCGTTCGAACGACTGCTCGTTCTCACGCAACGCGAGCCGTTTGTCTCGCGAACAATACCGCATCTCGCGGCTGGAGATGGCTCATCATCAATGTTGTTCCTGCGTTTGTGCTCCAAGTCGGTACTCGAGGAGTTTTCCATAGGCGAGTCTGTTGTCCGCGATTGTCGCCGGTACAGGTCTCGTTCCGTTTTTCGTCTGCGACGAGACGTAACGTCGACGCGTCGCGATTCGATCGACGATTCGGCGGACGTCCGCGATGCCGCTCGCTCGATCGTGCTCCCTTTCTCGTTGCCTGTTTTTGGGGGCGAACTTTGCATTCCAGGCTCGCCGAGCAACGACGAGCGGCGATTTCCACTTGCGATTTCCACTTTGCGCGACGCGAAATGTATTTTTATTTAACATTATTATTTAGCTATTGTTCGTAGATCGGTAAGGGAGGAAGAGTGACGGGCACAGGCGAATTGTCTAATTCCGTTTGTACATTCGTATGTAAGACGTCTCGATGCCAGTGCTGAGTATAAGTAACGCCTAAGTAGCTTTAAGAGAGCGCCCAAGCGTATGAGCGATGCTGCGTGAGTTGTTAATCCGCGGATTGTCTTCGCTTCCGACAGTCGCGAGCGTTCGCCAACGTGCGAATCCGCTGACGAATACTCGACGAGAGATAAGAGAGGGGACACTTTTCTAGGCGAAATTCTTCGTCGAGTCTATCATTCTAGCGTGACATATCATTGCGTGAACGCGAGAATCGATGTGAGGGAATCATACGCCTTGTCACAGAGATCTCGCATCAATGAGCACTTGCTGCTCGCTAATTTCAAAAATCGCGAGACGTCCTTCGAAAAATCTCGGAACGCGCGACTCGAGCAGCCATCTTCGTTTCCATCTTTTATCCCTGTCCGTAATTTCGGATCTACAATTCGTAAGAATGATTTCTGTGTGCCAAGGAAATCCTGAATGCTGCCGCGTGTATCGTCAGAGACGTGCGCGCTATCGTTATCGATGATTATCAATTTTCTAAAGATATCGCATTCTCCGGCGAACCTTAACGCGCGATATGATTCAATACACATCTTTCTCCTTTCTCTTCGGAAAGACAGAAATTTAAGTCTATGGATTTTTCTCTGGCGGGAATCGCGAAGAGGTAATACGTATATTCCGTATATTGAAACCGATCGAATATTTGGAAATCAGGAAACGAAAGAACGGAAACGGATCCTACGAATCGCAAATGATAATTGAACCGTGAGTTAACGCACGTTTAATGGCATAAGGGAGTCCGCAGAAGAAGAAAGTATGAGAGAGAGAGAGAGAGAGAGAGCGCAACGGATTAATCCATGTGCGAGTGCATACTTAATTACATGCGACTAATTAGCAGTTTCCATTTTAGGACTAATCAAGTTTCCCGAAGCCGCAGTTTCGCCGATGCGAGATGCGAGAACGCGTCGAGTAGTTTAGGGAGCGTTGAACTGTTCGCGGATGGATCTCGCGCTATCGCGCGAGAATCGCGCAAGAGTCGCGATTCGCGATCCAATGCGTATGCGCGCGCGAATGCAGATCGAAAAAGTTTATACAGATTATATATATATATAAAAGTATATGTATATATACATATATACATATATATATATATATATATATATATATATATATATATACGACATTTTCTACATTTGGTAAGGACATTGCATATCGTGAAAGGGGAGACAGAAAGGGGAGGGATATGATCACTAGTAATAATGATCGTGGATAATGCCGGAACATTGCATGCTCCCCGCGCGTGGCGCTCGTCGCGCGTTTAATTAATATAATATCGAAACGTGCCTTATTTCGTGTATATATGAATATTATTATTACCATTATTATCATTAATACGAACTTCTATCATAACAAGTGCAAGTATTTGTGTTGAATAAATCGATGTTGTTTTATGTTACCAGTCATACTTTCAGTCATTCCCACCGATTCTCGCGTCTCTTGCGAGATCGCGTCTCCGCGAGCTGTCCGGATGCATTCGCAACGCTTCATTGAGAATTGTTGTTTGTACACAAGCGTACACGAGCATGCAGAGATGTTGCCTCGTGAACGCGCGCACGCGTACCGTATGTAGCAAAAGGGATTTTCCATTTTCGAGAGACGAAGGAATGATCAACGTAAGACGATTCGACGAACGCCACAGGCGATGAATACGCGAAAATGAAACGTGACGTGACACGCTTTCGGTTAGCCCTGACCCAATTCCAGCTAGCGAGTTCCATTTCGAGGAGCAAGGTGACGACGGCCCTGCCGTCAGGGATCAATAACGTCGGAAAAATGTGATAGCGGAACAGACCGCAGCAGCAGCAGACCGCAACCTTGTCTCAATCCATCGCGATTAGATTCGCGCCCCTAGGCGTGGCAGTGTGACAACCCTTCGCGTTTCGTGTTTCGAGCAATGCTTCCTGCTTTGAGTAGAATAGCCGACGAGCCGTACCCGTCCATCGAACCGTTTACCAATTATCGAGGAGTAGCGGCTACGCAAACGAGAACGAAATCGCTCGTTATTCTCGCGCAGGCGTGCTCGCCCTCGCGGAAGGCGCACGTAGCCACGCCAGAAGGGCCTCGCTCGGAAAACAGAGGGCGAAAAGCTCCGCGAGGGAGAAGCGTGATTTTTACAGCTCGGATATTTAGAATCGCGGATTATTGCGGAAATGATCGTCGCCGTTGTCGGCGACAAGTCGCGTAACGCTCGCGGAGAGCGAAAAATCGAGGATTAAGCTGAAACTAAGCTGACGTTTCTCTTTTCTTCGGGGAACGCCGGAACGTCTTTCTTTTCAGCCGAAGTGACGCGACCAGGGAAATCGCATACCATACAATCGATCGGATAGCTGTGCGAGCGAAACGCGAACAATATCTCGAACAAGTATCTCGCGAGTAACTGCGCACGCGTGTCGCGGATGAGCAAACGAGTATTTTTTTCGCATCGTCCAGCCATATTGCAACTTGTTGCGACAGCGAGTCGTATTGATTAAGGGAGAGAGATAGCGACGCGCAGACAGCGATAAAAGTTTCCTCCCCGACATGAATGACTCCGCGATCCACACTGTCAGATCTGAGCTTGACCCGGATCCGCGACGCTGTAGATCATGTACTATCATCGCTTTCGCGTTGGGATCGTAAATAGAAATTGGAATCCAATCATGCCATTTCCGGGAGACATCAAACCTTGGGCGAAGGGGTCTCGCGCAATGGAATATTCTCCGAGAGATGCATTCTCGCAAGCATTTCCGCCGTCTCGGATTGAAATCTGCTGATCTAATCGGGCTCTTAAATTCCATCAATCATCAATTACCAATCACCAGACGTAGCGAGACCGAACGTGACGAACGAAGCGCGACACGAGGTCACGTAATCGCGCGTTATCGGCATTATCGGACAAATATCTGATCCATGGCAGATCGAGGATATTTGTCTCGCTTGACGACCATCCGCTTCCGTAAAGGGAGAAGGTGCTCCGGGTCGAGCCGGCGCAGAAACGGGTGGTGTCGGTCGTACGACGCAGGCGCCGCGACGCCGTTCCGACGCCTCATCGACGGCCAGCTTCGCATCTGTCCGGCTGTTTGCTCGCCCGGAGACTTCGCCCCGCGCGTCCATTCACGAGTCCAATCAGCGACGTATCCGGATCGTCTTCCGAGTGTTCCGAGGAGCGACACTCGCCGCTAGCGTTCGTCCTCGTCCGCGCGACAGCCTGCGACAATCCTTTCTTCCATCATCCTCCCCTTGCGCGCAAAAAGGGGCGGCGTACGCGCGGGCAGGTTTATCTCTCTGGCAACTCCACGATCAATCTCCCGCTCGACGTTGTCGCAGCTCCCTGTCCAAGCCGGATCTCTAGGTACTTGCATGGTGGCCGGAGCGTCCGGTAGGTCTCTGTTGACTCGTGTCTTCAGATATCGTCTTTGTGTCGTCGGAAAATTATTATATCTCTTCTGTCCGATCGTTGGCAAGTTGCATTCGCATCTCGGTTTGCCACATTACGATATATACATATCGATTATTCGCGTGTGCTCGATCAGCGTGTCGCGTTAATGACAAGAAACGTGATCCGTGTAATGATTTCCGAGTGACCCGCTCATCCCTGTCGCGCGCCTTCCTCACAGCTTTACATCGGAAATTGGAATAATCATAGTTTCTCCTTTCTGTCCCGCGCCTGTCCGATTTAGCTAGTGACCGAGTGATTTCCTGGACAATATCCGACAAGTGAGTTAAAAGTGTTTTTTCGGGGCAAGAGCAGCCCGGCAAGCGAGGAGGCTCCGGGACCAAAGCAACAGGTAACGCTCTTCTCTTTTCTTTTCGCGACGGATTTGTGCGATTGGTCGACGCGCATCCGGCTGCAGGCGTAGAACAATGTCGGAAAGATTCGCCTCTTCGAAGTCGACGGTCGATGCACGGTAGCATAATTTTTTATGCAATCTTCTCTTTATGCACACGCATACATACACACACACACACACACACATGTGCATCAAGAGGCGATGATATTTTTATCGGGAGCTACTGACACGTACGCGTAGATTATAGAGCGAATTATTCGCACGCGCAAATGTTGTTTACAACGCGCGATTAATGAGCAGGATGGAGCACGGATGTTGATAATCGTTAATCGCGATTAAGAACGATTCTCTGAACGCGTCTATCGACATCTCGCTCGCAAATGAGACTCACGCGATACGAATCGCAGGTAGACATGGGTCCAATGCCGGAGGCTTCAGGATCAGGAGTGGCCGACGAGTCGGATTACTCGACCTTCGAGAACAAGACGGGCCTGGCCGAGGACATGAAGTTCTTGGCGAGTATGCCGGAGCTTTGCGACGTGACCTTCCTGGTCGGCGACACCCGGGAACCCGTCTGCGCCGTGAAAGCCGTGCTTGCGGCCAGGAGCAGGTTCGTGCAGGCTGATGATTGATCCGATTGGCCGTCCGGCCAATACGAAGTAACAGCTTCGTCTCCGTTCGTTCGTTCGCAGAGTCTTTCACAAGATGCTGTACCAAACCCCGAGCCCTCAACGCAAGAAGGACCCGCCGGCGCGAGAGAACAAGATCCGCCTTTTCCTCAAACGCAGCTCCGAGCCGCTGTTGAATTTGCAGAACGCAGCGCAACAGGTACCCGAGCCTCGGGAAAGGGACGATGATCGCGATATCGTCAACGATGATTCGTTTCTCGTTCGGAATCAGCGCGCGCGTTGATATTAAATGCTAAATTACAAGTAACGACAATACGATTATATTTTATGCGCATTACGCACATGTGGAATAGAGACACGGACGATTTCTCGTACATGAAAGAGACCACGATTCGATACGCAAAGTGTCCCGCGGTTATCTATACTGGATATGTAGATATATAGATATCGCAGACGCGAGTTTACTATTTAGAGCGATTGAGCGATCGAGAGGTCGATTGCGGATTAAAATCAGCTAAACTTTCTTTGCGTTCCTTGCGTTCCTTGATGTAATTAGATGTAGGAATATTGTATCCCGCGGGCAATGGCATGTAAACCGGTAATCTGTCCGTCTCGGGGGCATTTTGCGTATTTACGGCGGTCGTCGTGAAACGCGTCTTTCCCTTTTAACAGGATAGAAATAGTAAGTGTGCATTTGTATGTATCGTGTAGCGGTCAGGGTTCACGCAGCAACTGGCCCCCATCCAAGAGGTACTTTGATTGTCACTTTTACATGCAATTTATTAAACTGAGATAGCCCCGTTTCCGATAATTCCCTGCATCTCTCCTCGCGATATAGACACTCTTCTCTCTCTCTCTCTCTCTCTCTCTCTCTCTCTCTCTCTCTCTCTCTCTCTCTCTCTCTCTTTCTCTCTTCCTTTCTTCTTTTCTCGATTTTTCTTTGCTTTCGCACTCGAATCGTTTGTACTCGTTGGGATTGCTCTGCTTGGGAGAGCAGAGGGGGGGGGGGAGAGTTTTGCACATGATTTTCAGATTACGCTGAATAAACGAATCGATGTTGAGAGTCTTGTTGAGACTTTGTCATTTGACAATGAACATGAACATGGCTCTTCGCTGTTCCTAGCTATTGCCGTAGACAACTGCCGAGTCGAACGGCTACCGGAATTTACGATTGTGCGTAAACGATTGATTTCTCCTTCTTGCATGATCGACTGAGTAGCACTCTTATATTGATCTAGTATCGAGTTTAGTCCAGTAGATTGGCACCACCACGATATTAGCTATCCCGGACACCAGTTCGTACATGTCGGCATCCTCGCTGTCGTAATTTAATTTTATCATTACGTGAATCTGTACCGACCGCCATGCAAGTCGCTTAGCACGGACGTTTGACCTGAGCTTCCACCCTAGTATCCGCGTGTCTTTATGCTAGATACATAATTTTCGCATGTCTTATACCGCAGCCGCAGTCGAATCAACACCACACGCTGATCATCGAGGAATTCGAGCCCGATGTCTTCCGGCAACTGATCGAGTACATTCACACGGGATGCGTGACACTGCAACCTAGAACCCTGCTCGGTAATCAATTCCCTTTCACGTTTCAGCCTTGATCAAGTAATTACGTTTATTGTTGATGTTTATTATTTCGCGCGATCGATCATTGTCGGCGGTTTCTGCTATTAGATTTTATCTGTCATCCGATATCCGAGCGTCTAGTACAGACAGAGATGAAACAGAGTAACGCTCTCAAGCAGGATCGTTTCGTGTCCGAATCTAATTGCTCGTGGCGATTCCGATGATTCTGATGATAACACGGTGTGTCCACAGGTGTAATGAACGCCGCCGATTATTACGGATTGGACGAGCTTAGAAGGGCCTGTCACGGTTTCGTTCAATGCTGCATAACCGTCGACACGGTCTGCGCACTGCTAGCATCCGCCGAACGTTACATCCAATACAAGTGCACCAAATCTCTGGTCCAGAAGGTAAAATCGCAGATGCAACCGTCGAATAATTCTCAAGCGTTGAGTAACACGTACCGTGTGACTGTTTGCTCGAAGGTACTGGAGTTTGTCGACGAGCACGGCAACGAGGTATTGAATCTAGGATCCTTCACGTTGCTGCCGCAGCACGTCGTTCGATTGATCCTCGCTAGAGAGGAGCTGCGCGCGGACGAGTTTACAAAGTTCCAGGTGACACTATCTCATGGACGGCACGATCGTTGTAGGTCGTCCCGCCATTAGACCTCTCCTCAAATTCGTCCCTTTTCAGGCCGCGCTGATGTGGAGCAAAAAGTACTGCGACAACAATCAGAACATACCGCTGAAGGACGTGATAGGTAATTTCATCGAGTACATTCAGTTTCACAAGATCCCGGCCACCGTACTGATGCAGGAAGTGAATCCGTTGGGTCTGGTGCCACCGGAGATTATCATGAATGCGCTGGCCTATCAGGTGCGCGTTGCTTTTCCTCGCGCTTCGTTGTGCGTTACCGGAAACGGTCTCGTTCGCTTAGTTTGGCTTAGCTACGCACGACGGGTCTCTTTAGGAGAGATTTGTTGCAGGCAGACCCAACCAGTGTTGACCCCAGGAAACTCTCCCCCCACAGAGTGAGGAGGCAAGGCCGCAGCATGTCGGTTCAATCGTCGCTGGATCCGTACGGCAGCAACACGACTCTGAGCTCGAGCGGCTCCGACGCCGGATCGGATCAGAAACAGCATTCCGGCAGCAACTAACCTCAGGCCACGGCCGCACCATTCGCGGCCGTTTCGGACGAACCTCAACGAAACGAGGACACTTGCGGCCTCGGCGAAGGAGTGGCACCGGCGGTTGATATCGTCGCACGGGAGAAGGAGGAAGAGGAGGAACGTCAGCGATCGTTGCAGCAGCAGCAGCAACAGCAACAACAGCAGCAGCAGCAGCAGCAGCAACAGCAGCAGCAGCAACAGGAGCCGATCCAGATTCAGGTTCAGATCAAGCAAGAGCCGCAACAGCGACCGCATCAGGAATCATATCCGCCGCAGCAATTGCAGCCGCAGCCGCAGCCACAGCCGCAGCCGCAGCAGGAGCAGAAGCGGGAAGAAGTGCAACGGAAGGAGCCAGGTTACCTGCAGCAGCAAGTACGCCAGAAAGTCGAGAAGGACAGGGAGCAACGGAAACTGCAAGAACAGCAGCAGCTGCGGCGTAAGCTGGAGAGGGATCAGGAGATGCTGCAACGGAGATTCAAGCAGCAGGAGGAGCTACGTCAACGGAAGCTCGAACTGGAAGAGCAGGGGAGAAAGCTGGAGAGAGAGAACGAGCAGATCGAAAAGTCGAGGGCAGACAAGGACGCGGCGGAGGAACAGCAATTGCGGGCGGGAGACGATAAGCAGGTGCAATCGCGGAAGGCAGAGGAGCAGCAAGGAGACAAGTCACTGAAAGCGGACGAACAAGCACGCGGGCAAGACGAGGGGGTGCAGCGGGTGCTCGCGGCGCGGGCGCGGCTGCGGAGAATCGAGGCGTTGACGCAGCAGCGAAAGGTGGAGTCGCAGCAGCAGCAGCAGCAGCAGCAGCAGCAGCAGCAGCAGCAGCAGCAGCAACAGCAACGAGAACAGCCGGGAATTTTGCCGCTCGAAGGGGTCAGCGGGAGTCTTTATATCAGGATAGTGCTGAGGCACGAGGGCCGCGCAAATTTGGTCTGGCTGTACAAAACGCACATATTCTAAATTCCGATGACGCGTCTCGTCGTCTCCCTGTTACATCGGAGCGAGCTGAACGCGACTGTGCGGCTACACGGCTCTACGATTTATCCATCCACGTTGACAAGTATCGGGAATTGCTCGATCGCGCGAGACGCCACTCGCCGATCGAGAGACGGTATATATCGACGCGTTATCAGTACTTTGCATCGCGAGGTCAGGTTACATCTCGAGCAAACGCCCACGCTTGTTCTCTCTCGATCTCGTTTTCAATGTCGGCGTAAAAACGGCGTTGTCTTTGGAACATCGCGTGCACGTAATCGGTAACTTCTTTCCTCGATCTGTACGAGAGCGAGCGAGGGTTTGACAGTGTATCCGACGTCGACATTTCTAGATGTAATAAATCAGGGGGATTCCGTTAAGCTCGATTATCCGTAGCTCCGTAGGTGAACAAGACAATCGTGCCCGTGTTATTGTTGCGAAGAGGGAATATGTATCTGTTAAACGTGAAATACGCAAACGTAAATATGTAGACGGGAATGCATCCGTCGTTTCTTCTTTCTCATCGTGTTTTCTCCATCATCGATGGGTGCTATCGTTGTCAAACGGATGCATAGGTCGGCAAATGATCTAATTCGGCTCGATCGAGCGTGATGTAGGTGTATCTATAAAAGCCACTCACTTTGTCACGAAATTCTTCCGACTTGCACTTACATTTGTAATTTATATTGTACAATCATTACTTGTCGCCATTACTAGAATTACGCTCTACTGTTTTCGATAAGCGATCGCTGTGTCGTTCGTCGACGAGACTGCATTGCCGTCGAATTTCTAAATCAAATTGTCAAACATATCCGTGAGATATCGTTACGGCGATGATTCCAGATGAATATTATATACGCTTGTTAAACATAGATTTGATATTATAGCCGAGATGCAGGATGCAGGTTCTGTATCAGTTCTGGAATAGCGCGAACGACGGTTTGACAGTAACAGATGATCTCCCGGAGAGCTCCGTGTTACCATACTCGCTTCCCTGGACATTATTAGCTGGCAGTAGGACATTCATTCTTCCAGTCGCGCCGTCAAGTAGCAGAAAGCAGAGAGCGAAGAAAGAAATCCGAACACTTGCCAGATCAATCTCAGTGTTGAAGCGGAGTTGCTATCGCCGTAGTTGTTAATTAAATGCAAACGATGCACGCCGCTGCAGTAAGTTACACGTCGCGGTACGCGAATGTAAATAACGAGAATGCACCGGAGACCAGTGGCATGCGTTTGAAGTCAGACTGGGATTACGCTTGAATCTTTCTTGAAATACGAAGCTTCAAAACGACGTTTGATCGATAGGAGATGGTTAAGCGTGAAACGACAGCTGAACGCAGCTGTCGCGTTGTCGCAGCTACCGACAATGTCTCATCATCGCATTGCATCACACATGCAGTCGCACATGCAGCTTGATCGCGTAGATGTCAAGGATACATTTATGAATGTGGACACGTTCTCTTGTCTATGTGTTGTCGTCTGTTCGTGCGCAGCGATATTTCTATCGTTTTATACGCGTAAGATGTATGTAAAGGAATATATATATATATATATATATACATATATATATATATATATACATATACATATATATATATATATATATATACATATATATAATGTCGTTGAGCAGCCTAACGGCGCAAACTTCTCGTTGTGTATTGTTGATCCACGCGTTGTGTAATGTACGAGGACAGGAAGTAGACAAGGGTTACTTTAAATTGGCTGGTAGCTCAGGCTGGCTCGATTATAATTAATTAACATGTTCACCGTCACCGACGCGCAGGCGCGTCCGATTACACTTCGCGCTTGTGCCACCGACACTCCCAATCGCCCAAAATTTTATACTATCTGTCCCGACGATCTAGCATCGATCTCCATTCTAGAGCGGCTCTTCCTGGGAAGATTAATAGCGAGGCGTTTCTGGCAACAATAAAATGGATAGTCAGTAGAGATGTTGGTAAACGTGTTAATTCAGTGATTCACTCGGCGCTTTGCCATTCTTCGCGCATGCACGATCCGCGTGTCTCCTCCATGTTCGACCCGAAGGAAACGCGTCGCATAGATTCTTCCCTGTCGCGAGGCTACGAGCGAGAAGTAACGAGGAACGAGCCTCTCTGTACGAAGTTCCAGCCAAGTTAGTTAGTTCGCTGGCGATCGGTATAACTCTATCTAAAGTTCGATCTATTTACTACTGTGATATATCGTAGCCAAATCAGTCCGGAATATAAATAAAAGCTGACGTGAAAGGAGGACCCCCTCGTCTTGTTTTATGACTCCATTCTAGGGATACATGAAAGAGCTCGTCGTTATTAGCGCCCAGGTGTTAGCAGGAGGTAACGCAATTCCCATGGAATGACCGGGGGAGAGAAGGGAGTCTCTTCTGGGCCCCTTCGAGGCATTAACACGCATCGTCTCGGCCGCTGATATCCGCGCTGTCCAGCTCGCGGTAGACGCGAGTCTCGCGTGCCTCGCGCGTTCAACACCTGGATTACGCTATTCTACTTGCTCTTTCACGTGCTTTCCGCGCGCGCCTGCGAGCGTAAATGCCGAGCAGGTCGACATGGTGATAAATCGCAGACAAATCATCCGAAATAAAGAGGCGAGAGAGGCGTTACGCCAGAGATCGATGACTATCGTCGTGACACCTCGCCGACCTTGTTCGACTCCCCTGATCGACTCGACTCGTTACGAGCGTCAGATGGCAGGCGCATCATGAATAATTACGCCTCCAGCATCCCGGCCACGTTTATGACGTAAGGTATCGCGGGATTTAGTCCGTCCCAATCCGCCAATCGCACCATCTGCCACTGGCAGAGCCCGCGTTCGCGCTGATGGCCTTTTAAAGACCCCGATAATGCTGAGATGTCAACCGATCGCCGAAGAGGCGCGATTCTATTGACGGCGATATCGCGCTGCGGATTACCGATGGATGGATCCCCCTCGACTCGGCAGAATTCATTAGATCTTTATTCAAAATTCGACCGACGATCGACTCTCGTGCCCGTCCGCAATCTGTCTTTTCACTGTCTTGCGTCTTCTCCGCGCTGCCTCGAGCGATCCTCACACTGCGTAACGTTCGTTAATCGTGATCGAGATCGAGATCGAGACGGTCGAAGCAACGACCATCCGCATCGCTATCACCTTGACCGTCAGCAATTAACGGTCGGTCGTTCCCTTAGAAAGACTGACTGAAATGCAACGACAGTTATCAGTTTTCTCTACGACAACACCGGTGACATACATTATGATTATCGCGCTACTATCGTCAATAATGGCGTAAGTACTAACGGCCGAGTTGTATCAACATCGTAGCTCTCTATGAATCGTTGGACAAGTCACGTAAGCCCAAAGGGACGCAGTCAATTCCCGAGTATCGAGTTTCATGACATCGTTCCTTGTTTTACGTGCTTGTTGCCGAGTAAGAAGAAGGTTCCGCGTTACATGGACGGCAAAAGCATTATGGTTCACTTGTTCGAACGGAAATTTAACGATATCGCCGAGGAATGCGAGGACTTTCTCGGCCGGATAAGCTAAGAGAGTGTACACGTAATCAAACCTTGCATCTTATTATTACAGCTTCTCTCCTCTTTGTTTTATCTCTTTACTTTCGTTACCTTCTTGTTGGATATCTCCCATAAACGAGAATCTCGTGACAAGAAGGACCTCGCGGCGAGAGGTCAACCGATTTCCTACAAAATCCTTACCAGAAGCGAATTTCAAGACGTTACTGCTCGACGTGACAAGATTGCTGGATAAATATACCTCAGCGCGGTCATTAATCACACGACAGCGGACGCGCAACTGCATCCGGCGCAGCATCAGGCACCGCATCGGCCAAACAGCGATTTCAGTTATCGAATGATCCCCGTACGCAATCATGGCTCCCATGATTTCCACGTAGCGCCGTGTGACAAGAGAATCGCGAGATCCGAGCTGTCCGGCTCGGGGGGAGTCTTTGGGGAATCAAGAGCGAAAGGAAATTTCGTCAAATTTCTCGACGTCCTCTCAAATCATCGCGCTGATCGTCCGATGATCATTTCCACTCTATGTGCAATCTTCAATCTCAGGATTCGTCGAGAAAGAAATCCGCTCCCGTGTAAGAGTCATCCAATTTGTGCGAAAGTTATCGAAGATTCCTCGGGCGATACTCGACAGCTGAACGGCAACGAATTCTTCGGTAGCGCATCGCCCGTAATTTGCAGCGGTCAGCGCGGACTTAGCTGCGCGGAAAATGAAATGAAATTGATTAAGTCATTTCGCGCAACAACGACCGCGTCTTCTTATCGATAATCCCTATCTGCGCGAAACATCAGCGATGCATCGATGCGCATTCCGCAGCGAAATATGCGAATGGGACATAAAATCCAAAGCGCAAACTCGCGAGATGCAGTCCATAGCCGCGTCTCTCTCTCTCTCTCTCTCTCTCTCTCTGTCTTCCTCTTCTTGCATCGAGGATGCACTGAAGACTGATGACGTTTAACATTAAACCGGACGAGCGGTACCGCGCGCGGCACTGACAGAGGCCGGCTCGTCTGGTAGCATTAATAAATGAGAGACATCAGCTTTTAATTACGCACCTTGCTCGTAATTGTAACCCGCAGCGAAATCGTACCATCTCGTACCGAACCGGTGGCTTTATAAGCACAAGAGCGATATACGCGTCGGGAATGATAACGGGGCGCGCTGCCGTCTTCGGGAGCGTGCTATGTATCGCGTTCAGGGAACGCAAATATTTTACGTGTATTTCGCGAAGGAATGCGCCGATGCGCGCGAGTATTAAGAAGCCGTGACAGAAACAAAGATGCGCTAGAGTTATTCCGTATACAAAGAAATTAGGTTTGCCGACGCGACATATTTCGATCCGTCGTAACGATCTCCGCCAATTATTTTCACGCATACGCGCGAACGGCGGTGAAAATTTATAAGAAATCATTAGCGTCACGTGCTGATAATGATTTTGCTAAATAGACTGGTCGCTGTGATAATCGATTTTTCCGCGTTGTCGATGTTTGGGAACAATGCACGGCTATTCGCGAGACGCAGATTACACTTCGATGTCTCAGCGAATCGATATTTCAAGAATTCACGAAAAAATATATTCCGAGTCGCGCCACGCAAACGGATCTCGTTACGATAGCGAGTAATCGATCGCCAAGTTTCTTGTAGACAACAAGAGCCTTCCGCAACGGCGAATTCTTCTCCTTGTAGCGAGATCGTAGGAGTAAAACGAAACTGACACGATCGAATTATCGCGCGCGGTCGTACAGTCTTTTCCTTCTTGCGAAATACTTTATGAAACGATAACGCCGTAAAGAAAGCAAGGAGGCCATAATCTTGTTCCCTCACGACAATCTTGTAGCTTTGATCTTATCTCTCCCGTGGCCGCGCATATCTTTTCACTTTAATCAAATTAATCGTACATCCGTTTCATAATTACGGCGATAACTTTATCTCTGCTATAATAATATGTACGATAGCCGCAATTAATAAAACTTTTACCGCGATAAACTCGAGCCGATGTAAATACGCGGCGACCAATATCCGGCCGCCAAATAATTCGATCAATTAACGCGCGCCGGTCGACAGCGCGATAGCTCGTAAATAAAATAATTCTCCGTTCTAAACTATCGCGTGTCAGCCAAGAGCGAATTGCAAAAATAGCGAGAGACCTTGCCGTTACCTGGACGTCATCATCATCCACAATCATTTTCCACTGATCGCGGATTGTGAATTTTGGCGCTCGATCCAGCCACTGTCCTGCGGCGAAAGGAGCCTCTGGCAGGTGGAGAGATGATTAGCGCGAATGCGATTAAATTCGATGGACTTTGCGGTGGGACCGCAACCGAACGGTCTTTAAAATCTTAATTGACCAGATAGCGTTAATTAATTAACGAGCCGGCTCCTCGCCAACGCTCGTAATTCGGCGCGGAAATAACTGTCCGGGATGTTGAACCCCTGACCCGAGGCGCGTTAGCTACCGATCCCGCCTTCCGTGTCGTACGCGAGATAAAAATACGAAATTAACGGCCGTCCGTAAAGTAACCTCAGCAATAAGAATGGCAACACGCGTTGTCCGGGAAGCATTATTTGTTGCAACTTAATAGCGCGACAACGAGCCATCTCCTTGGCTTTCGCTGATCCCGCAAGGTGTTTGATCGACGACACGTAGATGCCGGCAACATTGTTCGTTAATATTGGCGCGTTACGCTCGGCCACGCGCTGGAATTCTTATTAAGTTTTCCCGTTCCACTTTCAGCATTGTTGCAACTGAACGTATGCGTAATCAAATGCGGCGATCTATAACGGGACGAAGAGTTTATCTCATGAGGCTGGATTATCAAACGCGGACATCGAACGCGCTCGATCGTACCGGTAATCTATCTCGAGAAGTCATCGATCGATATTGAATACAGATAATGGCGAAGCTGTCAGCAAACACCGGCTACGACAGGTCGCTGCAAATGCCATCGCGTTTCGGAATGACGTCGTTTTTGCTCGATATGTGGTCACGGTCAATCGATCGAGATTACGGAATTTCCAAGAATTGCTACCGAGTTCCATTCCGACGCGCTGATGACCACGATGATCCGAAAGTTATGACACCGGTGACCGCTGACCAGAATCCAGAAGCGAGATATAAGGTAGGGAGGGAACGATTTTTATGAACGTACGAGAGTTTTAGCTCTTTCGCTGAGATGACGCGAGCCTGTAAATCGCCCTTACCGTCATTCCTGAGCTCTTACGTATTTAATGACCTCGGTTAAGGATCGTCGGAGAACTGGACCTGTGAATGTAGATGGATCTGTCGAATGACATCTGATTCCGCGATCTCGTGAGCGGAGCTAATCAAGGCCGCCCTTCTTCGCGGCACCCGAGCGAGCGGTTGGCGGAGTGGCAGATCGCGGCATCAGTCGGAAAGGTGCAGCGGAAAATCGATCGTGCGTCATCGATCGATGACATTGAAATTCCGTCAGGCGAAGGGAAGCCGCGCCGTTCTTCGTAGTCACAAACAGATTTGATAAAAGGAATCCACGCGATATCGTGGACTAACGTCGATTTTTATAGCTTTACGAGCGAGAGCACGAAGTCACGAATAGCCCTTAAAAGTCCGCATTTTATGGACCCTATGTCGCGGCCGATGTCGAGCCGCATAGATTAAACGTAGATTAATGCGTAAACATCGTAATAAAATTTAGATTTTATTTGATTCTAAAATTTTGACAAGCATCGCGCCGTGACAAATGCACGTGACAAAAAAATAAGGTGTGTCTCTTAGATAGGAGTTACTTCGAGAAAGATATAATAGCCGAGATAAACGGCCTCTGTACAGATAAATAAAACGCTCTCTGACACGTTAGACCCCTTTTTAATCTCGGAATCAAAACATACCGTCCAAAAAGATATCGATCGAGATGTCTAATATATGTCGCACGGTAGATTAGACCCGATAACGAGATAAAGTTTGATTATTATATGCTTTATCGAATTCACGAAGTCCTCTTAAAATGTTTATGGACACGTGTTACCTTGTCACTAAAGTTTATTGGCGTGTCTCTTCATAGGTATATATATATATATATATATATATATATATATATATATATATACTTATAGGTATATATATAGGTATATATATAGGTATACTTATAGGTATATATATATATATATATATATATATATATATATATATATANTATATATATATATATATATATATATATATATATATATATATATATATATATATATATATATATATATATATATATATATATATATATATATATACTTATGAATATATATATATATATATATATATATATCTATATTTATCGATGTTGCCTGCACGATATTATCGATACATCACGAAAATGTGACAGCTGTAAATTCTCAATAAACGTTGTGCAAGGCTGAATTCAAGCCAATAGGATCAACGCGAAATGTTAGGTGAACTCGATCGAAACGATATTCGTGGATCAATATTTGCGACGTGGCAATGAATTGATAATTTTCATTGAGCATCCGCTGACGTCGATTTACCTCTCGATGAATCGAACGCACGTGACGCTCATGGAAACGAGATCCGCTCGTTTTTGAGCTAATTAGGTCGTGAATTAGGTCGCTTGACGCAAACAACACCGTTGAAAAGCGAAAACGAGCCGGGAATAATGATCGTAGACGAACGAAATAAAACATTCTGAAAACTGAATACGCTCTAGGCGGAATAACGTAACGGAAAGGCGATAACATAAATATCGACGCGAGTCTCTAATGAGTCAGCCGAGCGGAGGCGGTGCCTCAAATAGAGAGATATCGATTTATCTTGTGCCACTTTCGGGACGAATTCACGAGATTCCCAATGGGGCTTCACCAAAACTAGGTAACTTCCGCGTGATTTCCGACCGGGTGGTCGATCGATCCCACCGTCGCTCGAAATCCTCGTAGAACGGTCAGATAAGACGGACGTCATGCAGATGTTATTAACAGCTCGATCATGCACGGTCGATCGGGGCAAATATTTAGTCGGATGACCGTAGATGACGATAATTAAATAGCCAGGGTGCTCGCAAGAGCCATTTGCCGATCCATATTTATGCAACGAAACGTTTTCGATCGCTTAACGACGGCGCTATGTGACTGAAAAACTCGTCGCGAGGTACCACGTGAGATCGCGGCCAAGAGAACAGCATTGACCTTCGGACGGTCGCCCCGATGGATGGTGCGGTTATATATATTTCCGACAGTGAGTTCGCGACATCATTGTGCAGAATGCAAGTGCTAGTGTGCGCATTAGCGATACTGTCGGCGGTAGGCGCTTACAACGAGCTGCACTACCTGCCCGGCCACGATGGCATGGTACACCTTTTCGAGTGGAAGTGGCCGGACATCGCGGCGGAATGCGAGAATTTTCTCGGTCCCATGGGATTCGGCGGCGTGCAGGTGAGCGATAAGCCCGGCAGGGAGGAGAGGTAGAATACTCGATCGCATGGCGATCGGAAGGCCGTAACGCCGAAGGGTTGATAGAGGATCCGAGGGACGCGATTAAACGCGTGACGAATTAACTTTGAGCCGCATTGCCGTAGCTAATAATCCGCTGAGCGGTCACTATTTCAGCGGTCTCCATGGGGAAGCGGCGTTTTCAGATAGTAAATCTCGCGCCTGGACGGCGATACGCCGATGGTCGCGTAGTATCGGACGCGCGATTAGAATCTCCATAAATTGCCGCAGGTTTCTCCAGTTCAGGAAAACGTGGTCATAGGCCACAGACCATGGTGGGAACGCTATCAGCCTATATCCTACATCTGGCACACGAGATCGGGCACGCCGCAGGAATTCACGGAGATGGTGCGCCGCTGCAACGACGCCGGCGTGAGGATTTACGTCGACGTTGTGTTCAACCACATGTCCGGCGATCACAATAACGCGATGGGTACCGGTGGCTCCAGAGCGAACACGTACAACTTCAGCTACCCGTCCGTACCCTACACCCGGAATGATTTCCACTCCGTCTGCTCCATCACCAACTATCAAGACGCGGCGAACGTGCGAAACTGCGAATTGTCCGGCCTGCACGATCTCGATCAGGGGACCGAGCACGTCAGGGAGAGGATCGTTCAATTCATCAACGGCATGATCGACATTGGCATCGCCGGCATACGGTAATAACGAGGAACGAGTAACCCCTGGTTACTATTCTCGCGCGAAATTAAATCACAAACCTGTATGATTGTTCATCTCCTAGCCGCGTCTGGTTGGAAATAGATTCTGATGATATCGCAGATCGAGCGAGGTTACGCGTGAATTGTTACCTAGAAATCTCTCATCAAATCCCATCGATCTTCTATTTCAGAGTAGACGCGGCCAAGCACATGTGGCCGAATGATCTGAAGGAGATCTACTCCCGACTGAAGAATCTCAATACCAAGCATCGCTTCGCCGCGAATTCGCGGCCGTACGTGGTCCAAGAAGTGATCGATTACGGCGGCGAGGCTATCAGCAAATACGAGTACAATGCTCTCGGTGCGGTGACGGAGTTCCGTTACGGTATGGAACTGAGCAACGCCTTGCACGGCAACAATCTGTTGAAGTGGTTCATCAATTGGGGAGAAGCCTGGAACCTGTTACCGTCGAAGGATTCTCTGGTGTTCATCGATAACCATGACACTCAGCGCGGCCACCCTGGCATACTTACCTACAAATCGTCGAAATTGTACAAGGTAATCCTTGGATTACCAAGGGAAGAGATGACGAGAGGGAGCGAGAACCGCGAGATCAAGTACGTATCCGTCTCTGAAATACGAACTCAGAGTGACCGTGTTGGCAGATGGCTGTCGCTTTCATGTTGGCGCATCCCTACGGGAATCCACGTATCATGAGCTCCTTTGACTTTCACGACTTCAACGCGAGTCCGCCGCAGGACTCCAACAAGAACATCCTGTCGCCGATCATCAATGCCGACAACACCTGCGGCAACGGCTGGATCTGCGAGCACCGATGGCGCCAGATCTACAACATGGTCCGCTTCCGGAATGTTGCGAATCAAACCGTCCTGAACACCTGGTGGGACAATGGCCAGAACCAGATCGCCTTCTGCCGTGGTAGCGCCGCCTTTATCGTCATCAACGGCGACAGATTCGACCTGAAGCGGACTCTCTTCTCTTGCCTGCAACCTGGCACTTACTGCGACGTGATCTCCGGCAACCTGGAGAACAATAGGTGCACCGGCAAGAGCGTCAAAGTCGACGAGAACGGCATGGCGTACATCGAGATCCTGACGACGGAGGAAGACGGAGTGCTCGCTATTCACGAAAAGGTAAAGCGTTCGAGTTCATCGCGGCGCTTGTCGCGTAACGCTTCCCCTTCTTTAGATCTCACGTCGATCAACCGTCTTTTAATCATCAATTATTTTTTGCAGGCGAAATTGAGATAATGAAGACACCTGAATCGGAATCGTAAATTGATGTAAGATATCTGTCCAATTGTGTGTATATTTCTCGTTGTTTATTTTGTTGAGTGAGATATAGATGCAGCGTAAGATGCTGTAGTGTAAAATCTTGTAAATTATTGATAAACATCTCTCGAAAAATCTCGAGAGAATCAGAAGAGAGAAAAAGTTTCGGTATGCGTATTTTAGACGCTGTCTAACTTAATGTACAAAAGGCTACGTTGTATTATACTTGACATTGTATCATATAATCGCAATTAAAATATAAACATTTATATGTCAATGATATTCTTATCGATCTTCCGATTAGCCTAATGCCATAATTTTCCGTTTATTGCTTCATTAAACGCGACCTCTATCGCGCGACCTCCATGCGTCAGATCGCTCGACATGATGCATTCGTCATCGGAAACATTTCGGATCGAACTCGCGCAGCGATTCGCGAGAGCGGCCATTGAAAATGAAACGACAGAACGCGCATGCGTATTTTTCAACAAAGTTTATTTCAACAGAAACAATGTACTGTTTGTTTGTTTGTTTGTTTGTTTGTTTGTTTGCTTGCTTTTTTTCCTCTTTTCACCATTAAATTTCTACTATACATATGACAGTTAATCGTAAGATAATACACGACAGACTCGCTGAGTGAAGAAATAAAAAGAGTCGGAGGGAGATCGGGGGGTGAGATGGGATGGATACCGATTTCAGGATAGATTTTCCAGGGCGGAGTGTACCGAGGGGTGAGGAGAATCTGGAAATATCACAAACAATTATCGCCGCGTCGGCGATTGTTTTGCCGCCTCTCTTTAATCCGTACGCGAGATTGAGTAATCCTTTGCTGCTAATATCGATCTCTCTCTCTCTCTCTCTCTCTCTCTCTCTCTCTCTCTCTCTCTCTCTCTCTCTCTCACGCACACGCACGCACACGCACACTCATCGTTCACCGATGCAATTCTTCCGAGTTTCCTTTTTCCACCGAGCAGAAACGCCGCACGAAATAATTAGTACGTAATGCGCCTGTGACGCGCATTAACAGCGCATGAATCTCGACTAAGATACTAAATAAAATACTACGGGATACTTTTTCGTAGAAGCATGACATAAATAAATGCTTAAGCAGTTATGTACAGTGATCCTGTTTAAGTAAAAGCCGCTAAAACTCGATTAGTGTTGGCGCTCCCGAGTTCGTCGCGCGACAAAAGTTTATTCAAGGCGAGGAAAGGAGCGTTACGTCCGTCAAGAAGAATAAACGTTTTGCGTCATTTCGTGGTTGCGTCATCGCGCGCGCGCGCACACACATAGAGTAAACGATAAACAAACAAACGCGCGAGAAATAAGACAGCCTCGACGCTCTCTCTCTCTCCCTCTCCCTCTCCCTCTCTCTCTCTCTCTCCCTCTCTCTCTTTGTAGGTTCCAGCGATTGCGCGCGATTATAATTACCATCAGCCATTACCATCATGGGAAAATCAAGCGAGGAAACCTTCTTGCCATTGCCAAAAGCGTTATCGCCGATCAAATCGCGAAACGCGTCATTTCCGCTTCCTTTCTCTTTTCCTCCTCTTACGCGAGACTCGAACTCGAGAACGCGGACGCACGGTGCAGCGCAACGTGCACGGGCGTGTACGTGTCTTGTGTCTTGTGTCTTGTGTCTGTGTGTGTGTGTATGTGTATGTGTGTATAACATACAATGAAAAGTTTATATAGTCTGCAGTAAATTCAAGCTAATGTAAATCTAAAAATACTGCTCGTCCTACAAACTGGATTCATCTGCCACGCCCGCTCTCTCTTTCTCTCTCTTTGAGTGATATGCGTAAGCGCGGTTTCACCTCGCCCTACCACCATCCTACCATTATGTCGTGAATACAATAAAGCAACGGGTACTACATCTCTAAATAAATAGTTTAAGTCTGGAAAATTAAAGGGGACGAAATAAAAGGGCCGCTAATGTACAATTCTCTAAGAGCTACGCGGGTCCGTCGCACGTGAAATTGTCCTTGTCGTTCATGTAACGCGCGCATCAGTGTACACGTGGTGTGTGTGTGTGTGTGTGTGTATGTATATTTATATATATCTGCTATATATATATATATATATATATATATATATATATATATTTATACATATTTATATATGTGTGTACGCGTGTGTGGGATTTGTGTACGTGATTCTGATTTTTGCACGTGGAACGTTAGCAAAAATATAATTTAGTATATTTATTGTAATAATTCTTCCATATAAAAAACTTCGTTAAAATATATAAAAGAAACAACGATTTGAGCAAATACATACATCTCCTACGGTTAAAGGTTCGATCGCGTCGAAATGTATTTATTGTTATTGCACATGAGTCTTCCTAATTAGATCGTCATCTTTCGATATACCTATACAGGATACCTATATACCTATATCCACTTCACACACGCATTCTCGCACGCGCGCACTCGACGTATGTATGTACACATGTACGCGTATCCACGCACTCTCGTTTCTCTTGTTGTTGCTCCCTTTTCAAGGCCAAGCTGACGCTTCCTTTCGCTTCTCGTCGGTCTCTCGAAATGTAACGGCGTGACATCGGCCAATCATTGACTGATGATTCGGGACGATGATTCCGGACGATCAACGCGTAAATCATCGCGCATTGAGGACTAATTCGAACGCGACGATCATCCGACGATCATCCGTCGTATTGGAAGACTTTTACGGTAATAGGCACTCGTTTGATTGATTTTCGATCGCTTCCCCGTCTCGCGGCGTGAAAAGGGAAAATTCCGATTTGTCTACCAATGTCAAGTAGATCAATTTTGGATGATCGATGATCGAACCGAATCTTGCGCACACGTAATTGCTCGATAATAAATAAGGTCGTCTACATCGTTTGTCCAAGTATACAAAAGCTTCCAGATATTCATCGTTGATTCATAGAAAAATGCAAATCGAACACCGAAATCAAATCTATCTTTCAAATGTATCAGATTATGATCAAACTATCAGCGTGATCGCGTGTCGAATCGAGAATGAAACTTTCAATCGGAAAGTGTTGTTTCCCCGCCTCCCCCCGCGTAATTGTCACCGCGTGACGGAAGACGATCGTCAATTGATGCAAAGAGAATTAACGTGACAGCGACAGCACGCTGTCACTTGTTTATTAGGTAATTTTCTAACGAAAAAGAAATTTATCGTTTCCCGCAGCAGTATACTATTTAAGTACTTGCATCGCGATAAGGCTTAAGGCTACACATTTTTCACGCGTGGAAGCGGAGCTCGCGTGGAGCCCTGCGATGTGACAATTGTATTCGTGAGTTATCTTTCCTCTCCTTTTCCAGCAATTTCCAGATGATTGTCAAATACCAAGCCATCGCTCGCTCCGATACTTACCGCATCTCCAAGTATCTATTCAGCGATTCAGTGATTCTTCTTGGAAATACAGTGATACAGTACTCTAAGCGCAAGGATTGTACTTGAATCCGAATCACTCGACAAGTCCTTATACATAAATATATCATCTGTATACAGAATATATCTATAAATTTTTACTGACGGACATATACCCGTTACACATGTACTCGTGTCCAGAAATCCTTGCTGTGCTAATTCTTCAGCTTCTGTACATATAGGCGCGTCCTCGTTAACGATACGAATCCTATCCGTAAAAATCGCAAAATTGGATGAACCCCCTCCCCCACTCTGCGCGGTTACTAATTCAATAGCTTCGCATCTCATTCGCGTGTATAGAATTTTCAAAAATAATTTTTTTCCCTTCCTCCCTTTTCTCAGTTAATCTATCTAAACTTCGCTCGGAATAACTTGTCACAGACCAAGTTGTCAGAATTCAATTCTTCTTCGTCGGCTTTACTTATTAAACAGCGCAACCCAGATGCTATTCCCGTTATTCCGCTACGTTGCCCAGAGTTCCACGTAATTCGCCATAATTCGCTTCGAGCTTTCAGCCGGTCGGCTGGTCCTTCAGGTCTCTGCAGTTTAGGCATCGCTTTATTCCGATTTACTCGACGGAATGCTCTAAAGTATTCCTGAACATTCAGCTCCGTACGTCAAAGTCTGTGCTCTCTTTCTCTCTCTCTCTCTCTCTCTCTCTCTCTCTCTCTCTCTCCTTCCCAAGCTTGACGCCAGTCAAGCTGAATTCTTCTCTGGCTGATAGTCCTCCCGGGCGCTTAACAACTGACAACAGGCGGAGTCTCCATGCTCCCTAGTCCACGAGATCCACGAAAGAGTCATCTTCCGCTCGACCGCTTCGTCGTTTCCGGCGTGTTATTGCTTGATGGGCTTCTTGAAGACGACTTCCGGCTTGCGTATCGGACGCGGTACACGCCGTTCTATCCTGAGGGCCCGATTCGGATCCGGAGACGGCGGCGCCGAGGTCATTCCGATCGCGGCCGCCTCCGAGGACCCCAACGGGGGAGTCTCCGCCATTGTTTGTCAGTTTCCGGTGCTATTCGGTCGTCGGCCTAATGCTGTTTGTTGCTGTTGTGGTTGCTGCTGCTGCTGCTGCTGCTGCTGCTGCTGCTGTTGCTGCTGCTGCTGCTGCTGCTGCTGCTGCTGCTGCTGTTGCTGCTGTTGCTGCTGTTGCTGTTGCTGCTGTTGCGTCGCCGCGCTCAACGCTGGTAGCGGCGTCTGGTGGCAGTGAGCGCAATGTAGACAGACCGTGCAAGAGCCGATCTTCCGAGCCAGCATCGCGCGCAGCTTCAGAGCTGGACCGAGCTTCATGCCCATCGGCCCTGTCAAGTGGTCCTCCGAAAGTAGCGGCAGCGCGGAGCCGTCGATGCGATGCTCCCGGAAATTCTGCAAGCAAAAGAAATCGTCGTATCACGACGTTAGCGACGCGCTCTGAAACACGCGAGCCCCGCTGGCTCCGAAATCGCTCCGGAACGGCGCCGCAGATGGAAAACGCGAGATACATAACGCGAGATGGAAACTGGGCTATAAGATATAAGACGACAGTCGTCTCGCGAGACTTTCTCTCCCGAGATGTTCGATCTTTCGCGTCTTTACGGGTCGGCTTACTCGCGAGATCAATTCAATGGCGGCTAATCGTCGGCATTTGCGGCATCCGAATCGTCCGAGCCGCTCGTTCATTAACACGCCACTCCCGCATGCTCGGCAAACGACTGACATGCCTCCATATGCGCGCACCGACTTTCCTCGCGCTTGTCGGCGCCATGGCCCCTCATGACCTCCGACCGATTCGAATCGTGGCCGAGGTGAGCTTCCTCGCGGCAGCTGCAACTGCAACCGCGCGCGGAATCCCTCGCGAATTCGTCTCGCGCGGGACGAGCTCTGACGGCATGCAAAAAGTCAATCGGTCAACCGACAGTCGAGAGAGAGAGAGAGAGAGAGAGCTCGCCGCGGAGGAAGAAGCGAGAGCGGGACGCGCAGCTGGAAGAGGGAGAGAAAGGAAGAAGGAAAAGGGGAAAAGAAGGAAAGAGAGGCGAGGCGAAAAACGACAGCGCAGACACGCGTTTCATTCACCGCACCAGGGGCCGCGCCTCGCGTAATTGCAGCTGCAAACGACCGCGGGCTACAACGCGCGCGAGCGCGAGCGCGATCGCGCGATCGCGCGGACGTCCCTGCGCACTCCGCACGTTCGTGGAATACGGTAATTGCTCGGCCCGCTTATGAATGAAATATTCAGCAGCGTAATGCGAGTCGCGCACGCAACCGGCAGACCGGTCTCCCTCTTCGCGCGCATGCCGACTCCCCGCCGAAAGGGGAGGGGGGGGGGAGGAGGAGGAGGATCAGGATCGACGCGGAGATCGAGGCCGCGCATTCATGCCGCTGGGCATTCAGGTCTCCCCGTTTCTGCTCTTTCTGCGGAGATAGCGTCTAATTGGCCGAGGATAGGTGCGGGGGCAATCTGTCATTGAAAGGAGAATTCGTCGATCCCGATCGCGCCGCGATCTCGATTCGGATGATGCCGATGTCGCGTCCTCTTCATTAAGACACTCGTCTTCCTATCCCGCAAATTCAAAGTTCAACGGCGCAGCATTGCGCGCCGTGAAACGGTCATTGATTACGGTAAATGGGCTCGATGCTGTTTTGGATTCTCGGTGCGTTCTGATGCTAACGGTATCGCGCTCCGCGCGACAGAATTCACCTCGTCGCCCTCGCCTCGCATAGAACGCTCATCAGCGAACTCGACTTTGCGCCAGAGATCGCATTTCTCGTCGGCATTTGCCGTCCGCCGTGCCGTCGTCCTCCCGTCCCGAAGAGGTCCTTGGATTTTTGCAAACAGCCGCGCTTAACGCTGATCAGGGATCAGGCGAGCTTCTCCTCTCGATTCATCAACCTCGTCATCAATCTGCAATCTAGATTTAGACTGCCGGGTCATCGAGCACATTCGCGACCTGTCTCGGTCCGATCGAATGAATATTCAAAGTCGGAGAAAGGAGAGAGAGAGCCAGTCAGGGCTCCTCCGGACGTGCCTCAACGCGTCACTCATCTGCTTCAACAGGAGCAATTAGATAGAGGATGACCTACGAACCGGACCTACGACCGGCTTGGCGAGGAGCACGCCTGATTGTTTTCACGGCGCGGGGCTGCCTCTCGAAATCCCGCGAAACGAGCGCCGAGCCGCCGCGCAGCTGCAGTTGCAGCGAATATATCATCCTCGTGTTGCACCGCGGGCGACCGGGCGCGCACCAAAGCCCGAGTAACGAAGACAACCTATATTTTCTCCACCCAGTTCCAAACTCTTAAGGGCAAACGCGATCCTCCGTCCTGGTCCTGCATCAATTATACCCTCCGCAAACACGACGTTGGGCCACCGCCTCCCCCCCCCCCCGTCGCGCCCCGCTCGCGCCGTGTTGCGCGAGGGGGGGCTCGTGTGTTATTAAATTATTCCGCGACGTCGCCGTGAGTCCTTCTCGCCCCTCTGTTGACTCGCGCGCGCGCGCGCGCGCGCTTTATCAGATATGCCCGTCGGGCCGAGAGGCGTTAAACTGATTTCAGATCGCTGAACGCTGAAAACGCACGCGTAACCATATAAATGCACGCTGCGCCGCGTGATACGTCGTACATTTATCTCGGACACTTTTCTCGGGCACAACCGTGAAATCGCTAATTTAAACCGGCTGGAAAAGAGAGAAGAAGAGAGAGAGAGAGAGAGAGAGAGAGGTGCTGTTGACGCGTTGCGGTTGAGGCGACAAATCGGAGCGATAAATGGAGCACGACGATCATGCGTGGTATCGCGTGCACGCGAGTTCGGACGGTTCCTCGAGAGATCGATTTTCACCGATAGCGTGGACGTATCTGTGAAAATGGCTCTTATTATTCAGTTATTCAATTAGATCCGCTGTCAATAGCAGCGTGAAATCCTAACGGCGCATTGTTGCACCGCGTTTCAGCTCCGATCCCGCCATTCCGCCGCGAATGACGCAATGAATTACACGTTACGCGTGTAGGTCTCGCACACGCGTCGGCACGATGAAACTCGTTTGACGCTAAATCGCTGATCTGACATGAGGAATGAAGCATTGACCAATAATAGCGAGCGCGGCTGTAACTTTCGTTGGCCGGCATCGGGGCCCCCCGGCTGCTACTTTCGCGCGGGATCCCTTATATGGAGAAGCGACGGCTGCGCGCGAAGGGCAGAGTGCGCCTGCTCGCGCGCGCGCGCGCGCGCGCGGAATTCTGCTTGGGAATTCGCGTTGGCGGTGCTCGCGCTAGAAATTCCAGACGCGTGTTTTCGTTCCGCCGCGCGACCTCGACCACGGAATTGTTCCGTGAGAAAGGGCGATGTACTGACGCTGTGCACGCAACGAGGACAGAGGCGATTCGCCTCGCGCCGGCGATCCGTAATCGGTCAACGAGCATTGTCTCCCGCGCGATAAACATGTTGGCGAGTTGCGCAATCCGATGCAACCGCAGGCGAACATTTCGCCCGCTGACAATGTCACTATGATCCGTTGCTCGTATTGCTCGTAAAAAGAACCCTCTCATAGGCAAGAGATCCTCTGTTGGCAAGACAGAGATCCCGCCGCGGAAGCGGAGCGATCTTTCTTCTGGGAAATTCGTGATCGCTTCGCGCAATTACGTTATCAAACGCGCAACGCAGCGCCGTTGAGGTGCCCGCCCGACACTGCGCCACTGTGCGAGAGCTCGCTCGCGAGGACCGGTGACCCGCCACGCCCTGTCGAGGTCGTCGCGCGCCTCTCTCGCCGGCGCGGCCGCGCCGCGCCAGCAACGACCGGTCAACCTCAGCAACGACCGGCGCGCAGCGCACCGGCCTAACCAGATCAACATCCCGCCGCTGCGCTGCTCCCTCCCGCCACTGCGCTGCCAACCGCTGCGCCGCGCTGCGCACCTTCTCCATCCGCGTGCCTTCCGCTCGTCCCGCTTCCCTCGTCCCGATACGTGATGCTCCTCTTTTCATCGAGCCGGGTCGCCCGGGCGATACCTCAGCGAGATAAACGCGCGTCTTGGGCCGAACCGAATCTGCATTCCGGTGGGTCCAGTGATTCAGCCGCCGCTCTGACCCTCGCGCTCCCGTACCCCGTCCTTTGCCCCCTTAAAGCGCCCTTTCCGCCGCATCGACCAACTCGCGCCGGTTACCGTCGGTTACCACGCCCACTTTATTATCGCCCGCGACCTCGTAACATCTACGTGCTCGTCTCTCTCGGCGCGGATTTTCCTCCCGTTACCATCCTCGCGGCTTATTCGTTAATCTGTTTACTCGCGACTCGCCTTACGCCGTCCTGGCTGCACGTTTATCGAGCAACCTATGGTTAAACATGTCGGGGACGTCATCCGAGCGCAGTACAGGCGCGTTGGACAGCTGATAAGAAAATTGTACGAGATATATATATATATATATATATATATATATATATATATATATATATATAGAGAGAGAGAGAGAGAGAGAGAGAGAGAGAGAGAGAGAAAGAGGAACAAGAAGGCCGGCAGGAAAAGCCGGTGAATCTCGATCGGTGCGCGGTTTCACGGACAACGACCGCATAATTGAGAGACATTCCGAATACGTTAGCACTGTCCGGCAAGAGGCGGGCAGGCGTATTAATTGCTCATCAAGCGATAATGAAGGGTTCGTAAGTCGAAATTAGCATAAGCAACAGGTTTCCCGATAACATAGCCGCTCGCTCATCCTCGCGCGCGCACTGTCGGCGATCTTTCGGCGACGAGGCGGAGCAGCGGAACGACTCCAAGCCGGTGCGACGTTTCCGCGAGGAAAATCGAGGACAACGAGGACGATCCGAGACGGCGCCATCCTTGGCGCGCTGGCGCGCGCGGAAAACACGATTGAGTGAAGTCGACGAGCGAGCACGAGCGAGGCGAGCTTGGCTCGCGTGCTGCCCCGCGTGATAACGAAGTATGCTGGCTCTCCCTCGGCCCTCCCTCCCGTTGAATTTCCTGTAATTTCCCCCGAGCAGTCGTTCGTTCGAGAAATGAGACGACGAGCTCCTCGTTTAGGGATTTAGCGATCGCGACCGATCGCCCCTCGTCTTACGTAAACACGTTAAGCGACGAGACGCGATTCAGCGATCGCGGTTATTCGAGAGCAGAGAAAGTGCCGGGTATCAAGGCTCTACGCGATTGCACTGCATAATGCGATCTCGTTATCGAGCCGACCTTTCGCGAGTTCTTTCCTCGCAACGCGAGCGCGAGGATACTTTCTCCCATACTTGTCCGCCTCGACGGGAAATTATTCCGTCCGCGTTCCGGGGAATTTAGAAGATTCGCGTGGGACCTCGGGCTGTCCCGAATCCCACCCTGTGGACTCCTCGCTCCGTGATGTAAACAGCATCGCGCACAACACGCACAACGATTGCAGTCCATTGTTGTTCGAGTGGTACGAGTAGAATATTGAGCGATTCCTCCCTTCAAATCGTCTCCGAGATAAATCTCCGTCCGCTCTGCGATCGTCGATCTCGCTGAACGAGACTTTCTCGGCTGGCGGGTGAAGCGAGGGTTTTCACCGGAAGCGACGAGGCGAGGTCGTCGCGAGGAGAGCTCCGGCCACGTCGCGAGAATTCAAACTAGCTTAGAAAGTTCAGGGTCAAGCGGGCAACCGTGCGCGTTCACGCAACGGTGCAGCTGAAAGTCCAGCATTTTCGGTCGACTAGCACCACGCACCACGAACCGCAGCGCCCGGAAGAGAATCCGCGCCCCTCCCCCGCATCCTTCTCGCGATCACGCCGATCTCACCCCCGCGATGCGACCGCGAGGGAAGAAACGCGTACAAATTGCCGGCCACAAGGTCTGCAGACCTGCAGACATTTTAGCAAGCAATTACCGCTCGATCAATTCTCGTCCGCGACGACCTCTTCAACGTCTATTAGCACGCTGTTAGCCTGCGCAACGCCTACGATAAAACCGATCCGATTCGCGACTGATGCGGATGGCACGCGGAACGAGCGCGAGTCTTCCTGCTTCCGCGAGAGCGAACAGAGCGAGAGAGCCGAGTGCGTCGTCGAAGCTGCCGGCTTCATCAGCGAATCGACAGGTCCATCTGCAGACTTTTCCGAATTTTTATCTGCCCTCGAATGAGGATAGGGACAAGCGAAGAGTATAAATCGCAACGACCGCGCGCACGCGGAAGTAGCTATAGATCCGAGACAGCATCGGCATCGCGACGACGAGTGCGCCGTGTCGAAAATGTCTCAATTCGCTGATGCGCCACGCATCACGTTAACTCTCTTCCGCACGTTTTTCGCGGGAACTAAACTCGCGCCGCCTAATTTACGCGTATCGAATCCGACGTTGTTCTGTCCTTTTATTTACTCGTCCCGCGTGTGGCCCGCTCATGGAGCCATTTCGCCTTTCGCGACAGATATACCTTGCGCATCGGCCGTCAGCATCTCGAAATTTTAGGAGCACGATTTCCAGAATTACAGACAATCCGTATCGCAGAGCCGTCCAAACGGTATAATCACTCGCTCGCTCGTCGTTCCTCCTCGCTATGTTCTTTGTTATTCAAGACACAGCAACCGCTATTATCTCTCCGTTTGTCGTCTATTCGTAGGAAAACCGTCACGAGCGACTGAAGCATCAGCAGACGTAGACGATTTCCACCTGGAATCCGTGCGAGAAACATCCAAGGATGTTTCGGCGCCGCACGCCGTGAAATCCACGATCTAGCAACTTTGCGAGCAACTCGTCGAGTCATTTTCCCCGTATTTCCCGACATTTCACCGCGAGGGTTCGTGCGACCAGGAGGTCTATCCGCAGGAAATCTCTCGCAGGCGTGCCATCAGGGTACAGGGATCAAAGGGGAACGGCTCTCCCCCCCCCCCTCGCCCCCTCSCCCCGCGCATCGTAGGCGAACGGTGGAAAACGCTGCCAAGCAGCGGGATGGCTGCCCCCGATACAAGATAACCGCCACGTGTTACGCACTGTTCGCCATCAGAAGAAACGCGCTGGTTCTCCTTCCCCTCCCCTCTCCGACCCCCGCTACAGCCTTGGGTGCTCGATAGCGCGCGTCCCGCGCGGGAAAGTGGCGAGGATGATTTTTATCGCTGCGCGAGAAACGCGCGGAGGAACTCCGCGGCCGCTCACGAGCGGAGTCCTCGTGTCAACGGGGTCGCGGGGTCAACAAAATGACACGTCAGGAAATGTGGTCAATGGTACCGCGAGTCTGTTCACCTTTTCCTTTCTAGATTTCTTTCTAGCATTCCAGCATGGGCAAGTCGATCGACGCACGCGTCGATTCATCCGTCCGATTCACTTTGATCGAGGTGATCCGAGTTCACGAGACGAATGCGCTAAACGAGACTTCGCCGAGACGCCAAAGTGAAAACGCTCGATCTACTGGCTGCGTGAGTTCGTTACGATGCGTGATAATCCGACACGCGAAGGATCGAAAGAGGGAAAGAGCAGTGCCGGACGTCGTTGCTGATCAGCGACACCAGCACGCGCGGAGAGCTTTCTCTTGTCGCGTCCGGGGAGCCGTCGTTATTCCGCCGCCCCGAATCCTCCTCGCCAAACCTCGCGAATCGCCAATCATCGGTCCCCCGGTGTCCAGACCGCTGGCATACGAGCGTTATATCGATATAACGCTCGTATAAAGCGCGTATCTCTCGCGAGCGGCTTTCGAGATTATGCAAATGAAACGACGGAAGGCGTTTTGAGGAAACCTGGTTGGCGTTCGGAATTAAGATATTCAAAGGCGATGCTCGCCTTCTCGAGCCTTCTCTCGCTCGAGTTATATCGATATTCCGATTGGCGTCCTCGCGAAAGGCTCGGGAGTTCCAAGTCGGCGCGTTCGTTTGTTAATCCGGGATGGTTCTTGGGGAAACGTTCGACGCAAGGAGGGGTGCGCAAGGGGTGCGTTGACAACTCGTTGCCCGTTGCTCGAGAAACATTGCGATCTGAGATGGCGAGATGGCGAAATTGATTGGGGGTGCGCGGCATTATCCGACACATCCGGCGAGGAAATCGCCACGTGAGGCTCCTTTCCTGTCATCCAATGCTGTAGCTACAGCAATTTATAGGGATACCAGTATTCATCCCTTTCACTGGCGTGACAGGCATTCACCGCGCTACACGCGCGCTCTTTCTTCGAGCCGCGTATACTTCCTGCAGGGAGCGGCTCTCCCGTTGTGACTTATAATGGGCAGATGTATACGTACACCGAGCGATTAGCTCGATTGTGATCGTCCGAGGATCGTATTGAATCCATCGAAGAACTTTGCGCGGACGGATTCATCTCCGCTGATATTTTCGCGCAAGATCCGTGCGCGACGCGGCGCTTTTCTTCGGGCCTCGAAGCGCTATTCTGATCGCGCTCTTCTTCGAACGAATCGCGAGAGCGTGCAGCTTAATAACAGCTTCTAATTGCCTGACAAAGGGACCAGACGAGCCGGCTGGAAACGGCATTCTTTCATTAGCGAGCGCGCTAGCTCGCACCGGCACTCCTTTCATCCTTTTGACGGGCGCTCGCCGGAGCGCGAGCGCGCGCTTTCCTGGCACCGTAAGGACTTTATAAGGACCGCGGCTGAAACGCGAGCCACATCGATCACGTCTCTTTTTTCTCAGGGAGTGACATTTAGTGGCGTGGGTGGCGGCGGGCGCCACGCCGGGGAAATATCACCGGACGAGATGGATATCGCGAGCGCGTGGGACAGCACCGATATAAAATCTCCATTCTGCGTGGCGGACGCGTCGCTGTGCAAATTGCAGGATGCTCTGTCATGGAAATGCCGAGCCGCGACACGTCGCGGCCCCGTCCTCGACAAGAAGAAGACGAACAAGAGGAAGAAGAAGAAGAAGAAGAACGCCTACCGTTCGGCCATGCTTCGATCTAACGTCGAAGCGCGATACCGATCGGACAGTTAATATCTCACTTTGGTGGCACGACTCTGGATCCGCTCTGGACTCGGCTCGAGATTGGAAAGGCGAGGAGACGATTTACGTATTATTCATTTCTCTCTCTCTCTCTCTCTCTCTCTCTCTCTCTCTCTCTCTCTCTCTCTCTTTCTCGAGTGATGTATGAACGTATGTGGGAGCAGCGTTACGTCACTGCGCGCGGCTGTCCCGTTGCTCGATCCTGCAAAACGCTTTACACGCGAATTCGTGTAAAGCCGAGCGTCGAGGAGGCACCTTCTCCTCTTTCGCGTGGAGATCGCATGCACGTCGCCGGGAAGTCACGGCGCATCCATCAGCGGCGAGGCGGACGTGTTAGCGTTTAGTCCATTATTCCGTGTTGCAGCGTGTCGTTTCGAAAGTGATATCCCGCATTGTGCGCCGTGTCTCTACTCCCGCAGTCTGAGAACGAGACGGACGCGCTTACGGGCGTAACGAGAAGCCTCGAGAAGCGGCGAGAAGTAGATTTATCGCGCGTCGATCGTCATCCGGTCGCGGTTACGCGACATTACGTAACATTACGCCTCATCCGAGACAGTCCCGCGACAGTCTTTTTACGTAATCGCGCGGAGGCAACGTAATTGCTTATATAAAGCGGCAGGATAGGAAAAAAGTCGAGAGAGAGAGAGAGAGAGAGAGAGAGAGAGAGAGATGTTGACCCGTTGCGTGCCCGGTCCGCGGCGGATTCATCATCGTCGCGCGCGCGGGATGACGGCAATGACGCGCCCACACACCGCGCGTTCGTTCCTTCATCGAGCGTATCGATTCCGCCGCGAAGCGACGAGCGTCGCACTAATGAGACAGCTGCCCTTTTCCCAAGCGAATCATCATTTCGCGGGTAATAAAGCCTACGCGACATCGCGCCGTTAATGCCAGGCCACGTCAAAAGTACGAAGGCGCGGAAGGGAGAAGGAGGCTAGAGGAATGCTAGAGCGGTAAATCGTTCAGCTGTCTCGTAATTGTCCGAACGATCATTGAGCAACGTGCGCTTCGATCGGAAGCAATCGCGAGCGGAATGAGCGATCAATGCCCGATAATGTCCGACGTGCGTGAGCTGCGATTAGCGGGATAGCAAACGCTTGTCCGTCAATGTCTGTCGATATCGATCGGTTAGCCTCGACCGCTCGGAGATCAATTCGGATTCTTATGATTTTCCTCATTCACCGATGTCGCTTGATGATGGCTAACGCACATGGCGTCGCAACACGCTTCAACTCTCGTACTGCGGACAGTAATCGTAGCTCGAAGCTCGATCAAGGCGCTCGCGCGGCTGGCCGCGATCGTCCGCGCATTCCCGAACCGCGGAATGCAGAAGCTCGCGGTTTCGCGGTTCAGCGCCTTCCTCCCCGCCTTCCTCCGCCTGTCTCGCCAATCCGTCTCGATCCTCCGCGCGAGCGGAATCGCGAGATAACGGGCAAGCCGAGAAATCAACGACGCTGCAAGGGGAAGGCGACGCCAATTTATCGCCATCCCGAGGAACGCGTCATCAGATAACGCCTCTCTGCGATTCCGAGGGTTCATCGATGACGCCGTAGATCGATTCCGACCGAGGGGAATTTCGAAAGAGATCGAAGGGGACTGGTAAACACGCGGGCGCGCGCGCGCTCGCGGAATTGCCGCAGGAAACGACCGGCAGGATGAAGGGGTGAGAGAGAGAGAGAGAGAGAGAGACAGAGAGAAAGGGGGGGGGGAAACCACGGATTAGAGGAAGGTAGAAGGTGGAGAACACAGAGGTCGAGGGTTCACGGATCGTTCGTGTTGTGATAGACCGCCGATTCCCAGCTGCAATAAGAGCACTAGACGAGCGCGCAAGAGAGAGAGAGAGAGAGAAAGGGAGGAAAAAAGTCAATCGGGCCCGTCCATTACCATACGTTATTGGCTGGGCTCCGGCCGGTCAGTGGTGTGTGTTTGCCATAACTCCAGATAAATAAACCCGAGGGCCAGATAAATCTGCGTGCGAGCCGCGCGCGCGGCATGTATAATGCAAATGCAATCATGTCCGCGAACCGCGGCGGTGCCGCGGACCTTAAAACTTGGACGCTCCTCGGAGACCCCTGAGAGCCCGTAAAGGGCACGCCAGCGTGCCCTCACGAATTTACAGCTTACACTATGCCGACAACGGCCTTAAACCCCGGCGAGGTTTAGCGGAGACGGTTTACGTGCGGACGGGGCACGACGGTAATTAAGATAAGAGGACTGACTTTGCGAAATACGTCCACCGTAATTATTGCGATTACTTGGCACGAGCCCCTTCTCCCTCTCTCTCTCTCTCTCTCTCTCTCTCTCTCTCTCTCTCTCTCTCTCTCTCTTTTCGAATTTACGGTGGACTCGCGCGGGTTCTCGGCTGGACGGATATGGATGGATCTCGCGTTTCCGCGAGAATTCCCGACGAGGCGGCATCCTCGCGCGCCATCGATGGCTGACTTGAAATTTCGATCGGGATTAAACTCGAGCGCAGCCTCGACGCAACACGCTCGTGACACGTTCGTTCCGTTTGAGCGTCTCCGGTTACGCCGGTGAATCATAACGATCGCGTGCTATGTACGAATGCCGTGGGATTTCGATGACAGCCGGTCAATGAGCAAGTAGAGCCAATCGACGCGGCTGAATCAATAATGGTATCGCGTTCCGATTGACGCACGAATGATCGCATTGGAACGCGTTCTCCAGCCGGGAATCAAAGCCAAGCGTAAAACATGGAGCGACAAGTCGACCGGTAGGAACACTTGTCGATCGGATCGAGCCGGTCATGTCGATCTACGGATAATTATCAGCTAATGATCGGCCGACATGGTGTTTTCGATTACGTGCTTCAACGAGACAACGGACTGGCATTGTGCAATGGACAAACGCGACGGCGGCGGCTCCTGCGATCTCTCGGACGCTGCGCATCCAGCGCAGAACCGCAGTGACCTCGCTCTCTTTCTCTCCCTCTCTGTCTCTTTCCCTCTTTTATGGTACAATTTTAACGATGACTCGAGATTGGGGTTAAGACCCGCGAATCCTTTCGACGATGCTCGCTCGCCGACTCTACCCAGCGTGAGAATCAACGAAAGTAAACCCCGCAAAAGCGCGCGCGCGCGCGCACGGCAGCGTGACATTTATCTTACGGCAACGCGCGGAAAAGTGCCGCCTAACCCACTTTAGATCCCTTTATCGCGATATCGTCATGAGCGATATGTCGAGCGGAATTACGAGACGATCGTAAGTTGTCGCGCAAACAATCCTTTTTTCTGGTGCGCGCGTTCGCGCGCTTGTCGGCAGCCGCATCGATTACGATCCTGGCGCACGCGAATCTATGTTCTTCAACGAGATAGAAAGAGAGAGAGAGAGAGAGAGAGAGAGAGAGAGAGAGAGAGAGAGAACGATCCTGGTAACGCGCATAATTAAGCAGCACGTCGATCTCGCACGGTCAGCCATAAAATGTCGCTCGCGCACGTTTAGACGCGCGCTCTTTCTCTCTCTCTCTCTCTCTCTCTTTCTTTCTGTTCCTCTCCAGCGCGCTCGCCGCCCCATCGAAACAAACGATCGCGGCCCATCATCCTTTACGCGCGCATGCCGATGAACAGCGCGCGATAACGGAAACGTGTGCCGTTACTTACTCGACAATATGACATTCTTTTTGCAGCGATGCCTTATTCCCGCTTATCCTCCTTTGTAGGATTTTTGCCGGCTCTTATCTCGCGCTCGCCTCACCTCGAGGCGAGCGCGCATTCCGCGCGCCGGCCTCTCTATCTCCTCGCCGCGGGATTACTATGATTATTAATTCTTTTCATCACGATCGCGCATTATTCGACGCGTCCGGCCGGAGCCGAAAGTAGGTGAAAGACGGAACAGCGAATAGCACGGAGCGCAGCCGCACGCGCACGCGCGCGCGCGCGCGCGCGCGAGAGAGGGAGAGAGAGAGAGAATCGCGATCCTGCGGAGAACGGGACGTTTCTTCGATTAGCGTTTCCACGCGCTCCACCCGGAATCGTTTCATTACGCGGACACGTCCGGGCGCTCCTCGTCGCGGATTTCCGCGCGGATAAAAGCGAACGACGGCGATGGTGTCAAAGGTTATCCTGTTACTCGGACTTGGACGCGACTCCTCTTTTTTCTCTCCGTTATTACCCCGCCGCGATTTGCATTCCCGGCCTCGATCGAGGACGCGCCTTTCTTCAGGAGCTCCTCCCTCTCCTGCCACGGCAGGAAACACCGGAGGAAACCTTAAGAGACGCTAATTCCCGCCTGTTGCATCCCGAGCCCCGCCGTTGTATGCAACCCGACGCGATAAATCAATGCCGGATATCAAGACGCTAGCGTACGGCGCTATTCAGACTAATGATATCGATTATACGGCCGCACAATAGCGCGCGGCGAAGAAGACGGGGAAATCCATCGGCGCGCTTTCATTAAGTCGGAGACCCGAACGAACGGATAATTATAACGTTAACTGATTAAATCGCGATTCACAAACTTGAAAGAGCGTTTCATTGCGCGGAAACCCTCCTTCCCTCCCTCTCTCTCTCTCTCTCTCTCTCTCTCTCTCTCTCTCTCTCTCTCTCTCTCTGTCTACTTCTGTCTATCTATCTATCTGTCCGTCTATCTATCTCTCTCCATCGACGCGCCGGTCGTCCAGCGTTCAGGACTCCGTACTGGCGACCTGCGCTTAATGCGACCGTCACTTCGCGTTAATTAAGTGTATCAATGGCAACGCTAATGATCCCAATCGATGTAAATGCAATCGAATGGGATTATGAGAGCCGAGTTTATTGCAATTAACGGATAACGGCACGGTTGTAGTATTTATAACGTTAATTGAGCACTTGTAAGCGCAATTAAAACCTCGTTCATTCCCATTCCGATTAATGCTAATGCGTTTTCATCTCGTGCACTGTGACGGACTCTCTCTCTCTCTCTCTCTCTCTCTCTCTCTCTCTCTCTCTCTGTCTCTCGCGAGGAGAAACCGAGATGCAATTACCATCGCATCTCGCGTCTTTCCTTCATCGGGGATAAACATCATTCTCGCGGCGAATCGATCGCGTGGTTGAATCGCCTTTTGGGAATCGCCGGCACGCGTCGCGACTGAAACGGGGCGACCTTAGCGGTCGCTTGACTGAAACAGACGAGAAGTCACGACATCGATTAAGCGAGGAAGCAACGTTAATCGCGAGGCATCACTCGTTCCCGCCGCGATGATCCCCGCCAATCGAAATTCGATGACTGACATCGTCCGCGTACGATCGTCGAGTAACGGAGATTGCGCGGGAACGAGGGAGGCAGAGTACTGCGAATACTTCGATCGCGAATGCTGACGAGTATTCTTCCTCTCGTGATTGAAGAGAGAAAGGAAAGAGAAAAGAAAAAAAATAGTCGACGCTTTCGGAGGATCGGCGCGATGCCTCGCAGTCAGGAATGCACGTCCTGGATGTCCGTCGAGATCGAGCACTCGCTCGATTCGAGTCGAATCGGAAGAATTCCATCGATGGAATGTGAATTCAGCGCCGGAATTCCGCGATGCAACGCTCGCCCGCGACCTTTCGACGAACGCGTCGAGCGTTCGTCATTGTTGTTGAATTATATCGCGCGGAACGATTTCCTCGGGACTCGAGACGCCTCTCGGCGTGACCTTTGCCTTGCTCGGTCATCGCGCGATCTCTCGATCGATCAGAGACAATGACGGCTCCGTCGGAAATGAAATCGGCTGCTGCGCGGCCGCGTAAATTCATCTCGCTTCGTATCGCTGCGACTTTGCCAAATTGCGACTGCGCTCGCAAATTTTCGTTTCGATTTCGTTCTCGAGAGCCGCCTGATCCCTCGTTAATCACGGCCGGGCACAAATGATCATTCATCGCCGGATGATCGCGGGAGTCGACAGTCGGTTTCCGCTTCGAACGTTTCGACTCGCGTGCACGTTTCACCGCGAGACGCCAGCAAGAGGAGAGAGAGGCTGCAGTTTCAATAAACCGTGCGCCCGCTCGACGGGGGATAATTAACAAAATAAGATTGTAACGCACAACGTGGCAGGAGGCATGTGATAACCGGCGTCCGGCGATTACATAAAACATCGCGGACTTTGCCAACTGCGATCAGCCGCGTGTCGCGGACGACGAGCCTGGCGCGCCATGCCGATTAAAAATGCATACGCACTCTGCATGCAGATCATCATCGCCGCCGGGCTGCTGGCGATAGCGACGGCGTAACGACGGCGCGTCCCCGGGGGTAGAGGGCCCCCGGCGCGATTAATGCCGATTAAAAAGGCAAAACGCACCGCCTCCGATCATTACGCTCCGCTGGAGCGCCCGGCGGCGCTGGTAATTCCGCGCGCTCGAAAGTAAGGTAGCTGCCTCGGAGGGAAGCCCTTCTCGCATCTCTTTTTTTCTTTCTCCCTCCCTCCCTCTCTCTCTCTCTCTCTCGTTCGTCGCCTCATTCGGCCCCTCGTGGACCCGATCCACGTAGCTGCTGCCGTCGCGGACCCTCCGGGGGCAAGTAATTACTTCTAGTCCGGCGCTGGGCTTCGCCGGCGGTTCGATAGCCAAACTTATAATTTAATGGTTAATTATATAAGGGATCCCCCGCGATTCGGCGGAGCCACTGGGCGGACACGGTGACGTGCAGGAATGCTCGTCCCCTTCCCCCGATTGCCGATCGGTACACGAGGTTCGTCCTCCGAGCTTCTTGGATCCTTCGATTCCTTCGGATGCGATCCTGCGGATCTCCTGGATCTCCATCGTGGACTCTACGGTCGGGCCGAGAGGCCCGACTCTTCACTCTTCACTCAAACTGCGTTTGCGGTTTCAGCACGAGCGTGACGATCCGAGAATCCGAGAGTCCGCGACAAATTGGATCGAATCTAGTCTGGCGATGGCGGTCGTTCTCTTCTCCAACGGTTTTTGATAATGCTTTCCTTCCCACTGGATCGAGCTTTGATCCTGAAATATGGTTCGGCCGATTCCGATCGGTCTTGAGCGATTCGCTTCATTCGCTTCGTTCTTGCGCGGGATCCAACTCGGCGATCTCCATCTGCGTGCAGAAGGCTCCGGATGGAAATCAGCAACGAGCTCGATGGCGTGGCGTAATGTTGCTGCTCATCTCGCGGAATGGAATGCGGGTGTTGTTTCTCGGGACTGCTGGCGCATTTAGTCGTCGAATAATCGACGCAGCCTTAAGATTTATCTTTAATACAGCATTGCTCGATACGCGCGGCTTAATGCTCGCTCGTTATTAATATTGATAAGCGCGTGGATGCTGCCTTGAATATCTATCTATCGTGCATACGAAAGTTGTCCGCGCATGTCGTTTAAATGTAAAGCGCTACGCTCCGGATCGATAGGCCCTGACATTTTTCCAATTTCCACATAAATATTAACCGATCGCGCGATCGCTCGTGCACGATAAGTTGTATGAAAAATTAATAAACTTCATACGCCTTTCGTATGCGCCTGCTGTCCGTTATCGAGCGATCGGTGCCGTGCGCGATTCCCGGGGCGAAGTGGATCGCGTCCGGCTGAATAGATTACCCGATCCGAGGAGTAACTGTATCCGCAGTTAAGTCGCAAACAAGAACGACGACCGCGACACGACAAGCGACCGCGACACCGAACAGGGGCGCGGCGCACAATCGGGACGGGAAGAGAGCGATTCGCGATATGCGGATTGCGTAATGCGCATCCTGCGTGGATTAAGATCGCGGCGGTGTGGAATCGAGAGAGATCGCGGCGAGTGAGTCGTTCCGCGTCCTCGCACAGCTGCATCTCTCCGGGTCCACGCAGCAGCCCGGAGCGAGCGAATTTCTTTCTCGACATCCGCCTGTCCTCCCCTTGTCCAAGCTACGTATTTTCATCGCTCTCGTCCTCTCTCTTCCTCTCTCTCTCTCTCTCTCTCTCTCTCTCTCTCTTCCTCTCTCGCTCTCTCTCTCTCTTTCCTTTTCGAAAGACGGTTGCAGCGATCGAGCAAGACCTGCGGCGCGATCGAGAGAAATGCGAGCTGTTAGATAAGGGTTAGATAAGGGTCGGTTCTTTCGACTCCTCGACGCGCCTTCATAACGCGAGAACCGACGAGCCAGCCGTTAATCAATCATTCAGAAGCGTCGGAGGGGAGATTTAATGACACGGCGGCTTAAGCGCCAAGCGCGAGACGGCAGGCTTCTTATCTCGCTAATTAATTAATACGCTTCCCGGCGCGACCGCTGTCGCGATTTATTAAGTGCGGGGCAAGCTTTCCCGGAGCCCTCGCGGGATCGTCTCGCCTGATCGCGAAAACGCGCTCGCGAAAAGAATCTCCGAGGGAGATTCCGAGAAGACGCGGGGGCGCGTTGCCACTGTTGGCGCGGATTCGGGATGAATTATTCAGAATCGCGAGTAGCTTGGATATTTCCCAGCTCCTCGCGAGCGGTCGATATGACAGATAAACCGAATCGGGCTCGATCTTCCAGACAAGTACGCCGCGATCTCCATCTTGAATCACGGCGACCCTTATTTGCCTGAAAAACGCGTCGCTCCTTGGCTCGGCTGTGCAACCGGTGGCAAGTGGCGGGGTTTTATGAATAATGCATTCGCGATTGGCGCGACCGATAACAAACTCGCGTGTATAATTACGATCGGTGCGGGTGCCGCGATAATTGCGAGGAACGCGCCGGGAGAGATTCCGCGATTCGGGGTTGAGCAATGTTCCGGCGCCCCGGCCGGTCTGGAGGAGAGAACGAGAGCACGAGAGCTGCTGAGACTTCGTTTACGAGACTGAGAGAAAAAGATCAATCCCCGCGGCACCGCGCTACCGATCTCTCGCACAATTTCCACGGCTGACTTTAACGAATCGCCGCTCGACAGAGCGAGTATTCGTCTTCTGAAGGTCGCGTAAGGTCGGAAGAGTGTCGTTCTCGACGTTCTCTCCTCGAAGAGATCGGGCCCGTCGCGAAGGATCGTTCTCCTGAGAGAGAGACAGAGAAAGAGAGAGAGAGAGAGAGAGAGAGAGAGAGAGAAAAGATAACGAAGGAAAGAAGGGAAGGTTACGCGCGCGCGATACTTATCTGAATCAATCGGGGGGCCGTTAAATGGGAAGCCGAAGTGCCCTAATTGTCGATACAGGGACCCCCTGTCGGCCATGCGGTACATATAATTACAAGGGAATGACTCGGCGCGACTCGGCCGAGAGCTCCTCCGCTTCTTATCGCTCGGAATTGGCTCGGCCGACCGCCGCCGAGTCATTTAATCGCGTGACGACGTTGAGAAATCCCGCGTGACCCGTATCTCGCTGAGCCATCCGAATCGCTTGCCGGGATCGCATGTGCGTGTGTCCTCGCGGAACGTATTGCGGAGGAGGAGTGCGGAGCTCGTCGCGCAGCGGACGATTCCGCGGCGCGTTCGTGGAACGGCTCTCGTCCGCGTGACCTCTCTCATTCATAGACGAGAAGATAAAAGGCTCCGAGGCGAGAGCGCGGTCGCTCTCGCTGACACGCCGGTTAATCGGTTTCCTCCCGGCGAATAAAAAGGTATCCGTCTCATGTTCGCGCAGCGAGCAACAAAAGAGAGCCGTCATTGCTCTCTCTCTCTCTCTCTCTCTCTCTCTCTCTCTCTCTCTCTCTCTCTCTCTCTCTCTCTCTCGCTCGCTCGCTCGCTCGCAGCGCGGCGCATTGTGCGCTTCCATCAATCCAACGGCCTCGGTGATCCGGCATGCAGCTCGCTTAAAGGCGTATACCGAAGCCACGTGGCGTGCGCGCTTCTGTGATTGCAGAGTTCGGTCCGTCATTACGCGACCCCGCTGTGACCTTTCGGCGAGGGGGCCTGCACAGTCCGCGCCAGGTACACACGTACCTGCGGGACCACGTAATGCAGCGAGGATACCGGAACGCGCGTTCCAGATCGAGAGTTGAGGTCGAGGAGAGATTAGATGGCCGGGCGACGCATTCGCCATGGCGCATTCCTGTGTTAATTCGCCAATCAGAGCGACAGGACGAGTCCAGGGAACTGGTGCCGAAAGAGCCGGCAACTCGGCTCGATGCAGACTCGATACGACTTGACGACTTGACGAGAATTATCACGGCGACTCCGCATGCGCGGAGACGGATGGTAGCCAACACCGGTGAGGGGTCGCGAGGCCACGGCGGGACCCCTCCTCGTACGAGCTCGTGCATGGTGAAAAATTAATTTCGTGACCTCGTTCGGGAGGGAGCTACGGCGAAGGAGCGTGGAGTCGGCGGGGCAACGGATGAAGAGGAGTAAAGAGAGTCATGAGCTCCCACAGGGGCTGACCCGGCGACCCTATCAGCCGGCCTCCTCGACGGTATTGTTTATAGCTCTCAACCATGCCCCGAGTATATACGGGGCCGCGCCATTGTTCCGCCGTGGACCCCATTGTCTCGGTGCCCCTTCCCCCCYCCCSCMCCYCCCCCCCYCYCYSKCACACACTCTCTCTCTCTCTCTCTCTCTCTCTCTCTCTCTCTCTCTCTCTCTCTCTCTCTCTCGCGCGCGAGCGCGCGTCTCTCGATCGCTCGGCACCGCCACCGTGCCGTAATTTAGAGATGTAAAAGCGGAGGCTAATTATCGCCGCGTAATTGCTCAATTCGGATCGAACGCGGCGTCAGATAGAAGACGGCACCTGTATGGTGAAATCCGCCAGGATGGAGAGGGCACGCGCGTGACCGCAGGGAAGATTCACCTCTCCGATGCTTGTGCGCATTTTCGGCGAGAGCGAGAGCGCGATTGGATTTCGCCAGCCGCGGCGAATGATTAAAAGGAAGATGAGACGCCGTTGTTTGAGAAACCGTCGAGACGCGCAGCGGGATGAATTGCAGGCGCGCGGTAGACCGCTTTAGAGTTCGCGACCTCCGAGGCCACGTGATTTTATGTCATCGTTACGTTGTCTCGATTTCAGACGGTCGGCGAATGAAACGAATCATCTCCGATATTAAAAGTGACTTTGACCAAAGTCGCTCCGTCGCATTCGTCGTCGCTTCTGTTCTCCGCACACAAACCGGAAACCTGCGCGAGATTGTTCGATGAGCAACCGTTACTCACGAGCGGGCGTTTTTCACGATTTGCGGAATTCAACGTATCGCGACGTAGCCGTTCTCTCGCGGACGACGCGGTGAATGCGCGAGGAACGCGCGTCTCATCAGTTTTCAAGAGCCGAAGCCATCGGCTCTCCGACAACGTGAGCTGCCTGCGGAGATGAGGATCGCTCGTAACGACACGAGCGATCCGATTCGCACGTAAATCCTGCGATCGGACGCGTCTCGCGCCGCGGGATTCCGCGTTCGCGGTAGAAATCGCGCTTTTAGCTTAATCGCGGTGAAAGCGATCCAGCTGGAGCTCGAGAGCGCTCTCGCGCTATCTATCGGAAGGCCAAAGGGCGGAGGGTTGTCGGATGAAACGGGGATTCTTTGCGACGTAGCCGCTGCGAGCTTTCATCCCCCGAGAGGGGGATTCATCTCTCTGATCGAAGAGCGGAGGAAGAACGGGCGAGAAACGATGCGGAAACGGGAGCGGAACGCCGAGAGTGCCGGAGAGATCTCCGCGAGAGTGTACCGCAAGGAGAGACGGGACGGTGATGCTGCGCGTGAGATTAAGATTAGGGGCGCGCGGCTGTTTCTCCTGCGCTGCATCCGCGATATCTAATTTCATAGTCCAATAAACTCGTCCGTAAACGGCGATGAACGGGGAAACCCGGTAATAGGGCCCTCACGTGGATTCTGCCATGTTGCGTCCTTAATTGGGGCCTCATTGGCTCGACGACGAGTCTCCATCTGAACGCGTGGCTGTCGGTCACATCGGGAACGCGTAAGGACCACGAGCGGTCCACGCGTAACTAATTCCGACGTTGATCGCCGCTCGTTAAGGTCAATCATTGTTCTCAGTAACGGAAAACTCATTCGAGCATTCGACGTAGGTCCATACGTCGACGTGTTTCCTGGCGCCAACGCTTTCTCGTAGGCTGCAGCGAAGTGGTCGCTGACGAGTGTCGAGCGACCGAATCTTTCTTACGGTCGTACGGTAGTTGCTCTCGCGCGTTCAGCGATTTTTCGGTACTCGGATCAGCGCTGGACCGACCGATCAGTGGACCGAGTGGAGTCATTCTGCGCAACGACATCGGCTCGCAGCGCGAGCGCTAACGTTCCTGGATACCGGACGCGCTGAAATTCAACGGTATCCCCCGGGGGCGGTGTTCCAGGAAAGGTGAAACCGGGAGGATTACACCGGGAGGAGACGGAGGGGTGGGGGGCAGGTAGGGAGGCTGTTCGATCTGGACGCACGCGCCGGGGGCGAGCAGAGGCTCTCGCGCTCTGTAATCACTCGTGCCTCTCCATCCTCCTCGTCCTACCCTCGCCCATCGCCGGATCCTGCTGCTCGCGTCCGTACGAGGATCCGCTCGCGCGCTCGCGCGTGCAGGACAAAGAGGGATACCGGAGAGACGCCGAGCGTGCACGCACATGATCGCCCGTCCGAGTGCATGCTAATTCCGGACGCGATGGGGATGGGCGCAACATTATGTAGGTGTGTCCACCAACACGCACGCGCGACCACGCGAGAAAGGATACTTGCGAGAGCACGAGCGCCGAACGGAGGGAATCGACCCTGCCCGCCGCGCACTTTTGCGCGCGTCCCCCCCCCACCCCCCCTCCCCCTCCCCCTTCCGTCTCCGCCGCCGCACAGGGCACACATCTGCGTAATTGTCCCCGGCGGCAGCATCCGAGCGAGGCTGGACCGGCGGACGCGCTCTTATCCCGCGCTCGTATCCTACAGCACGGTCCAAAGGTGCTCGAGCCATCTCCGCGAGCTCCTAACGAGAGCTCCGAGGCTCGCGCGCCTCCCGATTAACGTTAAACGAGACCCTCCCGAGTCCCTTCGACGCTTACGCGCCTCGGCCCGAGCAAGCTCGCCGCCCGAGCGAGACGCGCGATCCGAGACGATCGGAAATTTTGGGTAGCCGGATAACTCTCTCCAGTCCAGCCGAGGGAGAGAGAGAGAGAGAGAGAGAGAGAGAGAGAGAGAGAGAGAGAGAGAGAACCGGCGACCGGTAAATCTCCGGCGACCGACGATCGCCCTTGGCCGCGCATCTTCCGTCCGCTAAATCATTTCATTATCTCCACGAGGGATGATGCTGGGGCTCCTTCCTGCGGAGGAGAGGCGAGAGCGGTTCTCAGGCGGTTCCTAAAACCCGCGTGCTAGACGTTCCTTCCGGGCACGGAGCCGTTGGATCGCCGCTCTTATCTACGCCAAGGTGGCTATTTCCAAAAATAAATCACGCGACTGATCGCTGCCTATCTCCCGAGCGCAGCGCTCCGAGGAGTTATTCAAATTTTATCTCCTGCCCGGCAGATCGTAATCGAGACGCACAAGTTGAAGCGAAGCAACGCGCGGTCGGCTCCTCTTCCCTCTTCGATCGAATTCGAAGCTAAAGACGGGCGACAGGGTGAGCCGACGAGGCAGCACGGAGACGAAGACAACCAACTCATCGATCGCTTACGTTCATCTGCGAGTCTGCAATCTCGACGCACCTCTGCGCGTGCGATGAATCTCCGGCGCGCTCGCGAGCGGAGAGGCCATCCATCCATCCATCCATTCCTCGCCGAGCCTCGTGCCGAGGCCGCTCATGACAATGTCCACTTCCAGCGGCGAACAGCGGTCGTACGCGGAGCGAGAACGAGTGAAGCTAAATACCTCGACGAGCGCTGCGCGCCGATTACCGGCATTGCGCAACAGCGGGACGGAACGTACACAGCGTAATTGCGTTTGCACGCAATTACGCTACGCGACTGCACGCCGAATAATCGTCCCTCGTCAAAGCATGATACCGTCATTACCGAGTAGCGGCGGTATTCGTCAAACAAAAGCGCCTCCGTGACAGTTTCCTCGCTCTCTCGAAGTCTTGCGAAGTTTATCACTCGACGGTTACGCAATCCGCATAAACGACGCGATCGATCCTCGTCGTGGCGTCTCAAACAGTCGCGGATCTACTTGGAGCGGCACAATCGTGCGATTCGAGACCGTACACGTCGGACGAAGATTAATAATCCGGTTAAGATTGCGCTAGAGAACGAGGAAGAGAGAGAGAGAGAGAGAGAGAGAGAGAGAGAGAGAAAGAGAGAGAGAGAGAGAGAGAGATGTCTAAACACGGCGTCGCGTTCCATTAGAAACTTCGCTTCGCGAAATCGCGCTGGTGAGTCGGCAAATGCCAAGCGGGGACGTGTCAAAGGGCGAAGCGTGTTATCGGCGGATGATTGAACAATCATCGGCCGAACTTGCCGTTGATTCGAGATTGGGAAGTCGTGGCAGGAGCGCCGCTTACGAGCGTCACACGTACACTCACGTAATGCCAGCCGGTGTCAGCCGTGTCACAGTCGGGTGACGAAAGGCGGCAAGGCGGTTAAAAGAGAGAGAGAGAGAGAGAGAGAGAGAGAGAGAGAGAGAGAGAGAGAAAGAAACCAAGGACAGAAGATAATGATTAACACGTCCGCGCACTCGGCTGCGCTCCGTCCCACGATCTTGGGAAAATTCTCGGAAGAAAATCGCGCGTGGAAAAGGACATCAAAAGGCGGCGAGTTAATTGCGTTCGGTCATTGCCGGGCGCGACCTTACTCGCTCTCTCGCGAGCCAGAGAGATCAAGAGATTGCGCCCGCTCCGTGCAAGCCATGTATCAAGCCATCGATCCGCGTTTAGAGAGACAACAGTTGTAATCGACTCGACTCGATTCGCGAGTCTACTCGCCATCGCGCAACGTCGCGTGGCTCGAGGCTGCTGCTGCTGCGGAAGAGAGAGAGAGAGAGAGAGAGAGAGAGAGAGAGAGAGAGGGAGAGAGATAAAGAGAATCGCTTCTAGGCAGTGCGAGAAGGCTTCCACGCGCGACAATGGCGCTTAATTATTCATGCCGGTACTTGAAAAACCGCGCGCGAGCTGTGTCGTTAATCGACGAGGACTGTCGATGCTTATCGCACGCGATAATGGTGAATACCTCTGAATTAAGATCCCGGAGGAACCTGCAACTCAAGAATCGCGATCGCGATTCGATAACAAAACGTTCGCCAAGAACAAAGATGCGAAGAACCCGTCCGATTATGAGACGAGTGAGCCGCCAAGACCAAATGCGATTGCTCTCGCTCTTCCTTGCGTTCCTCTTCATTGCGATTTGCGCGTACAAATTTGTCTCGCGCGACGATAAGGCGATCTCGGCTCAATCTCGGGCACGATCTGGCGATTCGCCGACAGCGTCCTCGAGGGTAATAATCTAAAGCCAGAAGAGCCAGGCGGAGGGTTCTTCGAACCCGGCCTAGCTCGCAGGTACCGTTCGCCAGGGTCAACGCGGCGAGGAGAACCGGAACGGTAACGCCGCACCAGGTGACGTTATTAATTGGTTAATGGGAAGAAGAGAGCGGCGAGTCGGCAAGACGGAGAAGTGGGACGGGGGAGGGGACCGGTGCGACGTATTGAGCGGGATGAAGCAACGCGACCCGCGGCGCCCAGATGTGGCCGAGCGCGCTGGCGTGGCCGAGCTGGAGGGAACGGTCCCTGCTGGATTAATTATCGTTATACTCCCTCGGAGTGCAGCGGTGGAATGAAAACGTGCTGGCTTTGCCTTCGCCGTGACTGGCTACCGCGCCCGTGCCACGACCCACTTCCGATACCCTGGACGTAACGACAGGTCGCGGGGCAGAGGAGGGGAAGGACGATTAACGGCGATGCCTCGGATGGGCGGCGTCGTGATCCGAGATCGATTCGACGTCGATTCGAGATGTCGAAATCGAGCAGCTCCTCGTCGCTACGCGCGATCGATCGCGCGGCGTGAAGGGAGGGAGAAGGGGGAAAGGGGGGACCCTTGCGCAAGATCGAGCCGCAAAAATCGCTCCGCCGATTATTCAAGACGGCCGAGAGCGGAGGGAAAAAGTCTCGGGAGCAGCGTGGATTCCCGGAGGGGGACGTAACAAGAAGCGACGCTCATTAGACGTTTCACGTCGTTCTCGTCCGAACGGACGGCTTCCTCGTTCGCCATATACACACCGCCTGGCTCTCTTGCCGTGAGGCATCAAGGCAAGAGAAAGGGGGGAGGGGGGGGTGGTGGTGGAGAACGCGGTAAGGACCGCGGATGACGATCGTGGGACGATTAGCCGGGGACACTCTTCGGCCGCTGCAGCGCGACGTCTGCTCGTCAGCCGCTCACTCGGCTGGCTCACGGCGCGGACTCCAAGCCGAATCAGGCATGGAGCGTGCACCGAGAGCCGATACGCTCTTCCCTTTACCCGGCCGGCTAACGATGCCCATTAGAGCACGGGGACGCCGAGTCCTCCGCTGACTAATCGCGGCGCGCACGACTCCATAGCTCATGCAGATCGGCTATCCGTCTCGCGGTTTGTCCTCCAGTTTGTCAGCCGAATCGATGCGATAAAGATATACCAGCGCCGTCTATGACGCCGCGAGACGGCTCCCGATCCTTCAAAGGGACCGCCCTGCTGCTCTCGACGCGTAACAACGACGCGACGCGATGTCGATGAAGAGTCAGAATCGGCAGACTCGGCCTGCCTGAAGAGCTCTGCCACGCGACCATAACGAGCGTGTCGCAAGTGCACGCTCGCAAAGGTGAGCGGAACCGTGCAACTCGCGCGGCACTTCCTTGACGATGATCGACGCGGACCGAGCGAGGCGGACGCTCGCGGATGATCCCGCGGGCGACACCGCGTCTCGCGTCCCCGCTGGAGGGGAGGGGAGAGAACGACCTCGCGTGCCCCCTCGATGCGGAGATCGCGCGCTGGCTGACGTAATTGCTGCCGGCAACCTAGATCTGTCACTTGGGCGATTACGAGGGAGGATCACGTAGAGAAAGCGGGAGGAAGAGAATAGAGGGTCGGCCATTCATCAGACCGCGGCGTATCGAGACGCAAGACGAGCGTATCGAGGAAGAGAGAGAGAGGGAGGGAGAGAGAGAGAGAGAGAGAGAGAGAGAGAGAGAGAGAGAGAAGGAGGAAGGTACGCCGCAGGAACATCGTTGGATGATTCGAGCGAGGCGAGAAGAGAGCCACGACGACCACGTCGCCGACGTTTCGTGATTCCGGACCTCATCATCGCGCAATCATCTCCAACGCGCGTCTACCGCGTTTCGTAATCAGCCTTAAACGATAACGATACAGAAGGAGATGAGGGCGATTTCGTTTCGGGGAAATGTGATGCAGATGTGAGTAAGCAGGCCTGGAATCTCGGCGCTGAGAACGCCACGGGAGAACGAGAATCGTCGATTTGCACGATTTGCACCATTTATCGTCGCGGACGTTGAACGGAGCGAGATGCGAGGAGAGAGCAGAGAGCACCGCGAATGAACGTAAATTGAATAGGCAAAGTAAAATTAAGACCGATATCCCTGCGGTCGTATTTCACTTTCTCTCCCTCTCTCTCTCTCTCACACACACACACACACACACACACACACAGAGAGAGAGAGAGAGTCTCTCGTCGATCGTAAGACGACGTCGCGCGGCTTGAAATTTAACGGAAGCATTAATCCTGCTTAGTGCCCGATTAATTATGCTCATATGTCGATGGTACGCGCGTGCATGCATAAATATAAATTGGCAATACTCGTTACGGCGCTCGTGACACGTAAATACACGAGGTCGCGTGCACAGCGATATTCGGAGCAGGAGTTACGGTGTTGGTGCATAAAATCGAGACAGCGGCAGAACCTGTTGGTCGCCGCTGAGATCACCAGGCCGATAACACCGGGAGAGGAGGCGGAATCTCACCCGCGATGTAATTAAGCATTGACCTATAACGAGGCGTAATTAGTCATAGCCGTAACGAGCCGCGGGATCGATCGACAGATCGCGAGATCCGAGACATCCGCGGCCGATCTCGACGCGCGAACGTGCATGTCGCGGACGTTATCGTCGAATCTAGCCGTGATCTCGTGATCGAGATATCATGTGATATCATGACGCGGCTTGCATCAGAACGTCGACGCTATGACTCGATGGAGATCATGCGATAATCGAGATCGCGCTTGATCGTGCGCGCTAAGCGGACGGTTTCTCAAATCTCCCTTTCGGCGCGATCGAGGATGCCGAAGGGACGGCCGCGTTATCATCCCTGACTCGTTTATCGTTCGCGCGAGCGAACATTAACGACCGCGGATACACGCTGCCTACACAAGGAAGGGCAACGAGAATTACAGCATGCTGAAGACAACAAGACTGATTAGAGCGCGGCTTCGCCGAGCGAGCTGTCGATACGCTCTCCCGCCTGCGTCTCGCGCGCGCCGTCTTTCTCTCGTTGTCAGCAATCGCCCGAAGATCACGATGTCCATAACGTAACGGTGTGCGGGAGGAGAGGAGAGCCTCGAGGAAACGCAGCGGTCAACTTGAGTGAAGAACGCAAAGATATAGAAGAGCGCCCGTTCATTGGACGTCAGTCTTGGATTTGAGATCCGCGAGCATATGAAGCAGCAAAATCGAACGTCCGTCTACTTCTAGTCCGTCTAGTTCTCGATTTGAACTGACAATTAACCGCAGTCGAGGTCGAGGTCGCGATAAACCTAGAAACAAGCAGATAGCTCGTTCGACATTGTCCGAACAATGTTACCGTCAATTGCCGAGTATCGTCATCATTCCAGCCGTGATTTCTCCCCCAGTCCGAGTCCTCGGTAATCTCGAGGTCGGGGGAAGGTTCGTGACATCGCGAGGTGCCCTGTCGGGCACCCGTTCCGGCTTCTGATCCCTAAATTGGACTCGATACGCGGCAAAAGTCCAAATAGATCGAACGCAAGATCGCCAAGTACGCGGTTCGCGCTTTGCTCGCGATTCGACGATCAATCACGAGCGCGATGATGATGAAGACAATCTTGTCTCGGGGTCGAGCGAGGCGGGAAAAATCCAGGTCGAAAGCGCTCGCCTCGCGGCCGCCTCGCTGATGAAACGCGCGAGTAATGAACACGTCTCCGAGCGTTTCTGTCCATAAATGACGCGACACGAGATAGCAGCCGGGGCGCCGTTCACGGTTATCGGCGTACACGCTGCCGAACGCACGGTAGCGATCTGTCAGCCGGAGAAAAACGGTGCTCGGCTAAGAAACCTACGTGTCTCTTCGAGGCCACGGAGCGCCAGATAGCGCACGTTTGCACGTACACGCGCGGATACGTGCAGACGCGGGAGAAAGCGCGCACGTGGCCCCCGGGTTAATTAACGTTCTGGTGATTAGGTAGCCGCTGACCACGCGGTCGTCCATTAAATCGATCAGCGAATCGCGCCGATTCCGTGGAAACCCTCCACGATAAAAGGCCGCTTTCTAGGCACGACTCGCGCGCGCGCGCGCGCGCGCGCGCGTTCGCTCTCCGTGACGAATTCGGATCCATTCGCCCGCATAAGGACGCGCGTCGTTAATTGCGCGAGATTATTAACGCCGCCGAACGGCATCGCGCGACCAAGAAGCCTCCTCATCTTGAGGAGTACGTCTCTTTCTCTTTCTCTTTCTCGTTTCCGAGCGTCAAGTTTCATAGCACGCGCCTGCGAGGATTTCCACGATATCGGCATCAAGAGATCGCGCTGGGCCGCGCCATCAGGGCTTCAGAACGCGATGAAGCTGGGAAGCGTGCGATCGATCCGCGCAACGATACGCCGACTTTTCATCGATCATCCATCCAACAGAAACATCATCCGATTCTCCCGCAAACACATCCGACACGTTCGCGTCGAGCATCGACCGACGGAATTATCGATCGAGCGGTGCAGCGAGCGAGGAAGCCGCAAGAATCTGGAACGAGAACGTGCCCGGCACGTCATTCGCGCGCTCGCAACCGGCGCGATACCGCGGCGAGTATTAGCGCCTATTAATGATTAATTGACCGGTGCCAGGAGGCGCTTACGTGCGCGAACGTGTTACGCGCTGATTCGAGCGGGAACGGGTCGACCCGGGTCAGATCATGCCTCGCGCCGAATCGTTAGAAAGTCCGCGTGCCGGCTCTCGCCGCGCTGCGTTCGCGCGAGGAAAGATCCATCCATCGGCACCGTGGCACGTTTCGATTGCGAAGCGCGGCTCTCGCGCGTTGAGGAGGACGACGAAGCGGGGGTGACGAACCCTTGCGCAACCCTCTCGAGAGGGTCTTTCCCTCTCCCTCTCTCTCTTTCTCTCTCTTTCTCTCTCGACGCCTCCGACGCCGCGCGTGAGCTTGAATCACACTCGGAATATCCGAGTGTGAGCATGCGCGCGCGCGCGCGCGCGACTCGCCATGGCATAATTGATTCGTGGCAGTCGTCAATTTTAATCTGCGATCGGACGGGCGACAGGGGGGAAGAGGGGCAAACGATCGTTTCGAAACTGTTCGCCAGCCAGGGCAGCGACGAGCGAGAGAGACACGACTGCGGCGGCGGCGGCGGCGGCGGCGGCGGACAATTAACAATCGCTCGGCTCACGGAAACTAAGCGAGCGAGGGGGGCGATCGAGGAAGTGGATCTCGATCGAGGATACTCGGCGCTCCGCGCTTCCGGGCTTCGGGATCGAGAATGGAACGCTCCGAGCGCTCCCTGGCCAGCGAGCCCGCTGAAGCTCGGCGAGCGGAGAAGCCCGCATAAGGAGACCGCGTGGGACGTGAGGACACGCTGTTATTCGTGCGTGCGTGCGTGCGTGCGTGCGTGCGTGTCACGTGGATCGATCCACATTCACGACTTTCTAACGATCTCGCATCGGCCCAGGCACGCGGTTTTAGCCGCAGCCTCGCGCCCCTCGCCCGCAGCTCGCCTGCGACCAGTCGCTCTTGTCCACGCTCGTCCACGTGTGCGTGGACACCTACACGCCTATCGTCTCCTGCCGGTGTACCGTTAAACGGATGTATTACGATCATTTTTTTTCTCTTGCATAATGCGCGCCGCGGTCACCGGAATATCTATCGACAGCCACCGCTTCGGCGAACTGGCGACGTGGGATCGTCTTTGTCTCTCTCTCTCTCTCTCTCTCTCTCTCTCTCTCTCTCTCTCTCTCTCTCTCTCTCTCTCTCTCTCTCTCTCTCTCTCTCTCTCTCTCTTTCCGTCTCTCGGACGCGTCGGCGATGCGCGTTGTAATTGTTGAACGTATGCAAAGTTGATTTCTCTGGATGTGTCGGGGAAATAAACAGCCACCGTGCGAGACGCTAATAAAGCCGGGCTGCTTTCGCAATGGCTGCCGTTTTTCCGAGATAGTTTCGCCGGCTCGAAGGAAAGTGAGCGTGCGATCGGCACGGCGCGAGGCACGGATAAGAATCGCCGCCGTAATTCCGACTGATCTACGAGAGGATCGCTCTTGTCGTTGATCGGCTGGCTCGCGGTGTGCTCTTTGCGAGATTAAAATCGATGCCATAACTCTGCGTCGCGGTGCCTTATTTGCAGCCGAGTGTCGGCCTGCCCGCGCTCGAAATTCATCGCGGTAATTCGCGACGGTGAGTCGCATCACGCGCTCCGACCATCGCCACGATCGCGGGGGATATTACGGATCTTTACGAGTCACAGGCGATTTGTTCGACTTTCGCCATTATGCCTTTTAATCCGATCCGATATCGCGCGCTCGCGTGATCGTTCGCGCTCGCGTCTGAATCGGGCGTCTGCGCCGAGCCCGATTCTGTCGCGTCGAGTATCGATCCTCCGCGACACGGAAATTCACGGCGGAAATTTCTGCGAAATAAAGGATCCCGCGAGCGGGATCCTTATCGGACACGTACGCCGCGTCGTCTCCGCGACGACGAGCGAGGAGTGACAGCGGCCAGGCCTCCTCTCGAACGCCGATCTTCGAGGATGTGTAGCGGGTTCATCCCTGAAGGCACGTCAGTTCCGATTATCCTCGGCCATCGTTAGGCCCCGCGCGTGCTCGCTCGCGCGAACTTGCAGCCTCGCGCTCCTCGAAACGTCAGACTGTCAGGGTCGTGGATTTTTGCGCCCATCTCCGGGCCTCCATGCATATTCATGAGTACTCGAATGTAATCGAGAGCCGGCAACGGAAGAAGACGGAAGGTCCTCGAGTGCTTCGATCAGCCGTCGACTCGATTCACCACTGACGAGGGCCAACGAGAGTACGTTAGAGAGAGAGAGACCGTTCTCTTCTTCCTGGGGAGTCTCTGGGACGTCGAGGCGACTTTACGCGGGCCGAGGACGACACGGACGACACCGATTCTTATCGATATCGACCCGCCAAGGGTATCGCAAGAGATACGCGACGACGGCCAGCCGCAGAGATGACCGTTCGCGATATCGCGACGTGATCGAGTTCGATTTCGGACCGCGTCGGACATTGAGCGGCGTGCCCTCTCGCTAAGGACGATCCCGACAGGTCCGATCATCGATCGCGAAATGTTCGCTGGTCTCGCTGAAAGAAAACCGCCGCGGATCCCGAGTTTCCGTTGCGAAATGGCCTCTCGAAGCAAAACGGGAGAAAATTGCGGCTCATGACACGGATGAAGGATTTTTCCACTGCCGCGCGCGGCAGTCGTGGCTCTTGCTTGCTGTCAGGTGTGAGTGAACGATGTGACAGCAGCAGGAATAACTTCTGGCTTCGCGAAGCCAGCGAGGAGTGGCGCGATCCGAGAACCGCCGAGCTCGTGACACTGCCGATCCGCGAGGTAGAAGATCGTACACGCGCGAGATAACGCGCGTGTCGGGTAATCCGTAATTAATCAATCCGCAGATGCCAGACGGCAGCGGCGGCCCGCGGTAATTACAGCTCTGCGTTTTATCTCGGATTATTAAAGCATTCGTCGTGTCGTGCGGCGGAACGGCGCCATCCGGGAAAGTAGACCGCGCCCCAGTTTCGTAACGGAGGATCGTTAACGGGAGGAAAACGCTTCTAAATGGAGGGAAACGAGTGCGGAAGCACTTAAGCCGAATGGGACAGATGGGCATGATCGCGGATAATTTCAGCGGACACGCGAACAGGCCACGGCCACGCCCGCGACTTTGCGCGGATAACGAACGAACGTTGAGCGGCCGGCAAGAGGCCGGCATCGGCGAGATCACGTTCGCGGGCGCGCTGCGCCTCCGCGAACGGCGGAGAGAAGAGGAGAGTGTGGGGCGGGCGGAGGGGGGGAGAAAACAACGAGAAGAAAGGGAGGAGAAAGTATAAATGCTACGAACTAGGGTGGAGGGTCAACTCGCTAGCTCGGAGGAGTCATTACGGAGCCTCGTAGCTCAGCGCGCCGGCTCTCCCCACTCCACCTAATGCCCGACTGTCCGGATTGACTGATGCCGGGTCATCCAGAGCCATTCCAGATTGCTCCGCTGCTTCATCGACCCGAGAGTCGAGCAGACATCGCGCAACGATGATCGATCCGATTGCTAGTGAATTAAAAATACTAGCGGTTTCCGTTAGTCGCCTGCAGCACCTGAGATTCGTCCCAGAAAATGTGACTTCCGATTGGGAGTCATCGGCGCCATTCGCGATATAACGCGATTATCGCGATATGCCGCGATGTCCTCGAACGGTCGAACGAGCAACGACGTGGACAGTCGCGCGACCGTCCTCC
>JAHMML010000015.1:360317-400596 GCA_020341155.1 Eciton burchellii
CCCCCCCCCCGCCCGCCCGCCCGGGACTGGTCACTTGTCGCGACTCACCTGTGCATACTCGGCGCAGATGTCGATCGACGAAACGTAGCTGACGACGTCCTCGATGGTCCAGCGATTCATGTCCTGCCCCTCCCCGCAGGGCATGTGACCGCACAGAGATGGACATCTGATGGGCGGAGGTGTGGTCGGTCTCGCGGTGGATTTCGGCTTGGGAGAGACGCTCTCTGATCTCCTGTTGATCTCCTGCTTTTGCCGTTTGCGAGGCGCGAAACCACCGGGACTCGAGAGGTCCAGCGGACTCGTCACCCCCGTGTCTCTCTTGTTCGCGCCTGTAATTGAAAGCAGAACGGAATTGCTCGACGTATCTCCTTCCAACGTATCGATTAGGCGCGATAAATCGATGCTCTTGCAGCGATTGTTGTGCTGAACGCTTCGATTCAAAGAGAGACTTTCCATGAGAACATCGAGACTAGTGCTCAGTCTGTCTCTAAGACTGTAGAGATTCGTTCGAATGAAACCGAGATCGAAATCGTTGAAACTGGGATTTGCGAGAGATTGTTGTATATTTATTTCGTAATTGCAAGCTCGATGTGGATAAGACGGGATTATTACGAAATTTGTCTCGATGGCGGTCTTATGTTAGACATAAATTATCACGAATCTGTATATCTCAATTTCGTCATTTAACCGCATCTCTCTCTCTCTCTCTCTCTTTCTCTACGCATAATGTTTAACTTTCAAGAAATCTTTTTAATCCTTTAAACAACATCCCTTCAGTTCCGTTTGTATTTTGATTCGATGCAACGATTTTATGATTTCGCTTAACGTAGAGACACGACAATCATTGCCGATCATTAAAAATCATTAAAGATCGTATTAAAAAGTTTCACGGTATCCCAGGATTGATGGCTTTCACTTTGCACAAACTCGATGGAATGTTTGTTAAGATCCATCGCCGGAAACAAATATCGCGAAACGGAACACGCGTCGCCAATTGCATTCAAAAAGAGACAGAGAAACAAAGCGCACAAGTGCATAGTTACATTCGATCAATGCTTTCCGTCTTAACGATTCGTAAAAGGACGCAAGAAGCAATGTATTAGGCTACAAATTAATTTTTTGCTATCCTTTCCGCCAATCTTGAGAATCATTTTAAATTAGAATAGCGATCCTTTTGCGATTTTTAAGCGCTGCTGTATTCAAGTACTCGCCAGTCGATCAATTGGAGTCAGCCAACTTCATGGATACTCGAATATGGATTTAAATAATAAAAAATATTCTCAAGTTGAGCTTCACTCGGTTCGGTAATCTGTACACTGTAAACCGTTTGTACCGTGTACAAAAGGCTGCCCGTTCATTATCGGACATCAGCTCGGCGCACTTGAGATCCGCGATCTAGAGCAGCAAGATTAAATGTCCGTCTTCTTCTAGTTTCTAATTCGAATTGACAATTAACGATGGTCGAGATCGAGATTCGCGATGACCGCTGTGGATAAAAACATAAACAGGCAGCATTCGACTCGAATTGTTGTTCAAACGATGTTTGAAGCTTTTTGCCGGGCTCGCATTTCAACTATTATTTCTCTTCGAGTTCGTCCGAGTACTTCCGAGGTCAAGGAAGGCTTAACATCGCGATGATTCCCGACTGGTCCCGATGTCTAAACTCGATATGTGGCAGAAATCTGAACATCTACGTTTTCAAAATATCGTGTGAACTAATGCGATAATAATAATATAACCTCCAAAAACAGGTGTATGTATGATAGCCTCTAACCAGGAGCATACTCGGCACTGCGTTCTTTTCAAGCTAAAAAGAAATGCCGCTGAAATGACTTAGCCTGCTCTCGACGAGGACGCGATTCGCAAAAATCGAGATTTCGCGAAGGGGATTTTAAGCCCAAAGACAGAGAATGCCGCGGTCAACGAGAAAAACTCGCGAGTTGCAGGCTGTCTACTGACGGATCAAGACTCGAACGGGAAAGGAACCCGCAGGACACACAGCAAAGAGTCGTGCGACAAGTTGCACGGCTATCTTTATAAAAGATGGAATTTTGATGTTTATAAAGGAAGCAAAAAATTAATTTGTGCACCTAATAAAGTAACCGTGAAGATGAGAGTTTCCGGGTAACGGGTAAGCGTGATTTCTCCCTCTCTCTCTCTCTCTCTCTCTCTCTCTCTCTTTCTCTACGTCTTCGGACGCATCGGAAGTATTTTGCCGGTCTCTGGAGAGGCAAGACGCGTTTTCGGGACTTGCCTTTGAGATAAGTTTCCAATTCCGCTGCGTTCTGAGCCGCGTTGGCGGTTCGCACCATGTGCAAGAGAGCCTGGGTGGACGACATGTCGATCATAGGCGGGAACACGGGATTGCCGAATAGGCTGTCCTGCTTCTGCTCCTTCGGGTCTTTGTTAGAGAGCGGCGAGGTCGTCGGGACGGTCGGTGGTTGCGGAGCCCCTAAGGGCGCCATCAGACCGACGAATGGCGTCGCTGCGGTCTTGAAGGCCGGAAACCTCGGGTCCAGACCCGGCGGATAGCCGTTCCTCGGTGTGCTGAAGTAACTGAAACAATCGATGATCGGTTCTGATCGTTAATTTTTTACCGAACGCTGAACGTGAAAGCTGCCGATGGATGACTCGCGCGCGCGATTTTTCCGCTCGATGACGCGCGGATGTTTCGGACTCCTTGTCAAACGCTTGAGAAAACGGGAGGCGTTCTCCCTCGTGAATGAATGAGTAAAATGCCAAAATGGAACCGCGCGCCGCGTTTCTCCTAAATTTCCAAATCCGACAGATCGACACGCTGATCGACAGAGTGCAAATAATCGCGCGGCGAATCAGAGTGCCCAGCTTTCTACCTCAAATGCCAAGGAGCGCCGCGTAGAATCCACGTTTGGTGTTTTAGCCGCTCAATTAAGTATTCATATGATCTGTCCCCGGCCGAGTTCCGGAGGGTACAAAGTTGAAAGTCAACGTACCCGCGCAAACAGGCAACCGGTTTTATGCGAGAGTACATCGGATCTCTCGGGTGCTCGTTGCGCCTTACGAATGTCAATCGGTCGCATCGGTCGCATTCGCGGCCTTCGAACCTCCGTTTCTCTTTTTTTTTTTTTTTTCCTTTTTTTCTACGACGACAACGACTACGACGCTTCGCGTCGATTTTTCAGTCGATGAAAATCGATAGCACTCGCGCACGTCGCGTTCAAGAACGTAAAAGAGAAGCAACTGCTCCGGCAAGCGCTTTTTCTCGCGAGATCCCGAGATCGGCGCGAGATCTTGATGAGAGACAAAAGCGATCTGACGATCATCGATGTTACGATCATCAATTCATGATTGCAGGTGCGCAAGGAGATAAGTCAAAGACGACAGTGTGCACGTACTCGTTGGGATTGGCGTTGTTGTACTTGGCGGCGAGGCTTCTCATGAAGTCGCTATAGTTTCGCCCCATCATCTGTTCCATGTGCTTGAGATGATGGGGTGGCTGCGGGCCCTCCGGTCCACCCAAGGGAGTAGCATTTGGCGGCGTTCCCGGATGACTCGACGAAGAAGGCGTCACGCTTCTCGACGAGGTCGAATTATTGTCAGGCGTGAGTCGTTCCGTTTTCACCTGCAACGATCGCTCTTTCTTTAAACGAGACCTCACCGCGAGCGATGCGATAACAGGGGAAAGAATGCGGGCCAACCGAGCGATAATGAAGAGGACATTAATTAGCGAGCAGCAGCGGCAAGAATAACGTAACGAACGCGAACGAGCTTCAGTTTAGACTCGACGATCAAGAGCGAGTGCTCTTCTTGCGAGACTTCTTCTTCGCATCTCGTCGTCGCGTCTTTATTAATTCCCGATTGAATTTCGAGTCGCGACGACAGTCGCTTGACGGACGTACGTACAGTTCGCGCGGTTAATGAATTTGAACCGTCGTGTGTCTTTGCGTAAAGCTACCATCGGCACGTCCGCGAGCTGCTTGTTTCATCATATCCATGACGACAATAATCTTGCTATCTTTACTACCGCGCCGCACACCGCACATGTCGAAGGCCACACGAAAACAATACGCTTGAGAAACAAATACTCCGACGACCGCACGTCCGCGATCCGGTTGAGACTGCCAAGCAGTCTCCCTCTCTCTCTCTCTCTCTCTCTCTCTCTCTCTCTCTCTCTCTCTCTCTCTCTCTCTCTCTCTATCTCTGCGCGCGTTAAACTGTTAAACACGGGAAAACGATAATTGACGAATCGCGAGTATCATAATCGACTACTTCCGGCGCGATCGTATTCGCCATTGCGCCCTGCCCGAGCGCGAGCTTGACGCCAGTTTGGCACTGCGCGAACGGACTTTACGAGGAAAGGGGAAACGCGCCAGGCAGGGGGATCGGCGATGGACCGCGAGGGAACACGCTCATCGGCAGCTGGCGAGGTCCGTGGCGGCGAAATATCTCGGCTGCATTAATTCGCGGCAACAGATCGCATCTGAGATATGGTAATGAAGGCAACGCGTGGCGTAAGAGTTGACTCCTCTACGGCGGCATGCGGCGAGCGACGAAGAAACGAAGAGAGAGAGAGAGAGAGAGAGAGAGAGAGAGAGAGAGAGAGRGRGAGRGRGAGGGRGGGRGGGGGGGAGAAACCGACGCGCACCGTGACACTAAGAAGAACGAGAATCGATTGGCGTAGAATAGGGCCCCCGAGAGCGTAGTCCGAGGAGCAGCCGCTCTCGCAGAGGCCACGGTAAATCTCTTTCTCGCCTCCGGACCTCTTCCTGACAAGGGACCGCTTCGAGCTCACGGCCTGGACACGATCTCGTATGTACACACGCTTCTCGAACTGGTCTCCCTCTCTCTGTCTCTCTCACGGCACGACCGACGCCGCCAATAGAGGAAAGACGCAAAGTCGACAGGGATGGTCTCGCTCCGAAACGAAATTAGATCGCGGCATGATCGTTGCCCCTTAGAGAGACACCGAGCGGTCAGAAACAGGAGAGAGATCATCGTTCGTTCAGTGGCATGTGCCCGTGCCTGTGCGCGTGCGTGTGCCTGTGCGTGTGCGTGTGCCTGTGCGTGTGCGTGTACGCGATCTCTCTTTCCGATCCTGCCGTTCTTATTCAGCGAGTCGCTCGATTTACTTACGCATTCCCGAGAGTTAATAAGTCAGGATAAAGCCTGACGCGAGGGGAAGGAGAGGATTGATCTCTCGATGCCGGGCAGGCAGCGCAGCCTCCTCCAGGATCACCCTGCTCGCTTGCGTGTCCGAGAGATTCTCGTAGCGTCACGGACCGACCATTCTTCCTGGCGATGATCATCAACTTTTTTTTTCTTTTTTTTTTCTTTCTTYCCCCCTCCCTTCCCCCTCCCTTCCCGCCGCGGCCTCTCTCTAAGCACCGGAGGGGCCACCGAGGGCTCCTCTTCTTGTATTTCTTTTCCCCTCTCCTCCACCTCCTCCCTCCTCCTTTCCTTCCTTTTTCTCTTTCCTTCCCCCCGCCCCCCGCCCCCCCCCCTGCCTCACCTCTCATCCCCCTTTACCCTTCCGCCGGTCAAACCGTTTACAGAAGCGCCGAGCACGGGTCGGCGGATGTCAACGGCGGAATGACACTGCGGCTTTCGACGCGTTCGACATAGTTGCTGCACGCTTGGGTTTTGAACGGGACTCTCTCTCTCTCTCTCTCTCTCTCTCTCTCTCTCTCTCTCTCTCTCTCTCTCTCTCTCTCTCTCTTTCCGCATACACGTGTATGTGCTACCGAGCCGTAGGAAGCGATGGACTCTCGAGGGTATCCTCCCAGCCCGCTGCCGCGCGTGTCCCCCGAAGTGGTACCGCGCGCTCAAACACTCCACTTGACGAGGAAGAAGCGGCGAGAGACGGAGGTCTCTCGAAAAATTTGTCCGACAAATCCCGCGTTCCCGCGCCGACTCGCCTCTCTTCTCCCCCTCGCCCCCTCCCCCAACCCATCTCCTCCGCGTGAGGAGAAGAAAAATATAAATAAGAAATGCCGATGAGCCGCGCTCGCCATTGCTGCGTCAATAGCACGCTCGTCAGCGCTCGTCTGTTTGCGCTTCGTGCAACGCGACTTTTACGCGCTCCGTCGAAATTCACGTCCAAACGGCCGGCCGGCCGGCGACTATGAGACGGGAAAGTCGCCTTCAGCCGAGCTGAAGAACGCCGAGTTCCCACGAGGAGAGAACGCGCTCCCACTTACTTGAGTGGTGTCGAGACCATTCTGATTCTGCCGCCTTCTGCCCCTGGGAGGCCTAGGGGTTGCCGCACCGGACAGGTGGGCGCCCTGCGGGCTTCCGCCCCTGGTGTCGACCGCTGTGTTCGCTGCCAGGGTGGTCCCGTCGTTATTTTCCGTGTGCGTACCTAAATCCGCCGCCTCTCCACGCTCGCCGTTACGTGGTCCCGTATTTGCGGACACGTTCTCGCCCGACACCTCACCTGGAAAATCAAGGCCCAAGGCCCAACACAGAGTTAAACACTGCCCACGAAATACGATGATTCACGATTCGGAACCACGAGAGTGGCTCGAACGCGCCTCAACGCGTGGAACACTCGTCGGGTCACAGAGCTTGGAGCGCTACGCGCGCTCCTAAAAGGCATTAAAAGGCGCTCTCGCAACGAGCTCTCGCCACCGAAACGTCGTCGCTCGAGACTCCAAATTCGGGCTCCGACGACGAGATAAATTCAGCGCGCTGCTTCTCGTCCGGGACGACACGGCGTTTCGTAACGCCGGCACTCGTCGCCGCGCAAGACGTCGTAAAGTGCAGCTTAATGCCGCGCCGGGTGGACAGCGTCTTTCGACACTGGGAATTTAGATGAAATACGCCAGAGGGAGGAAACGACCGTGGGACGTGGCGTACAGTGGCGGCGTAGATTTACGCTCAATAAATGATCCGGCGCCCTTATCTCCCGTTCCGATCAGCAGCGCGTTCTCGAGCGCGCGGACGCGCGCCGGGACGGCAGAAGCGAGGAGGCATCACCGAGGGCTACCAAAAATGTCCGATAAATTCTCCTGTCATCGTTAAAGCGCCCGGGATTTTACGGCAGCGCCGGTAACTCGTCCGCCAAATTCGCCAGCTACGAGATACCATCAGCGATATCGCGCTTTTAACGCTGCGGCAACGGTGATACGGTAGAATCTCGGATGATACGAGGATCTCTCGTCCAGCCGCGTGGTACCGCTATTTTTTATCGATATCGCGCCGCGACGCGTCTCAACGCCCGCGCCTCTCGGCGATACGCGAATTACGGATTACGGAGATTGCGATGAGGTTTACAGTGGCCGGTTACAAGTTGGCGACAAAGGCCGCGTTCTCCGATCCGAGCTGCCTGCGCGACGCAATACGCAACGGACGGGATAGAGGGAAGGGCAACGGTCGTAAAAGCCACTTGCCGCGACACTCGCTACCAAATATCTTCATTATTTCGAGTTAAAGTATTTACAGCTGCCCATAAAAATTCCATTAGGCACTGTTCGCCGGCTCGGGAACGGACGGCTCGGAACTGCTCTCTACGCGTATCGCCATAAAACACGCCCGAATAGTTATAAAATCGGCGAATGCGCCGCGGTCACGCTTGATGACGGATTAGCCGTTATAACGAGAACGAGCGAGTTATCGCTCGCCGGGTGCGTTAGTTGGACGGCAGGATTTTCGGATACGGCTCAATTAATCCTGATCGATTCACTCCCCGCCGTCGTCGGGACATTCAATTTGTCGACTGCCGGGGATCTTATATTGCCTTATTAAATAAACATCGGAAGGAGATTCAGCGCGCGCTGATAAAAGGTGCTATTAATTTCACGCGAATCATCCACCAATCAAGTCGTTACGAGCTGATAAATGTGGAATTTACGATTTCTCGGAACGCAAACTGCTCTCTCGGTCCCTCATCGGGGTCAGGACGATACATCGTCGTCAACATTTATCTCCCAAACGGCAGACTCCAGGAAAACAGAGCTAGAGAAGGGGAGAAGGGGAGAACATTGGGCTCTGACGAGATCGTCACGTACCGCCTGAGCGGTTCTTTCCTCTCGTTTCCTCACGTTTTTGCGATTTTTACGCTGGCGGTAGCGCGCGAACGGCACGTACGACAAATATCGTAACGACACCGCGACAACTTCCATGGCAGGGTGCCATTGTTTGACGATCGGCCCGAGCGCGTTTTGTTATTCATCTCCGACGGATTTGCATAGTCGCGCAAAAATGCTGGCCGCAGCCGCCGCGGCTACTCGCGGATCTCGAATCTCCGACAGGCAGGCAGACAGACAGACAGACAGAGATACCTCTCGGCATCGTCGCACGGTTGGATGCGCCGAAAGAAAAACCGAGTGTCGGGGTAACCAATCAATTATTCTTACATCGAGGCAAAAAGATTCTCAAGAAGAGATCGAGAGAGATCGAGAGATAAATGGATCCTCCTCCTCCTCTTCCCTCGAGAACGAGAGGCGACGAGCTTCACGTTGAAAGCTGAAGAATCGCGGCGAGTCCGCGCGATAAATACCGTGCCCTGAAAAGTCCGCCGGAGACCTGCATGCGAACGAGGAAGGTTAACAGCGGTGGGATATCTACGATGAATACTGAGAGGCACGCAAGGTCCGAGTGTGAAATATCGTAACGACGTGTTAAAACGAACTAACGTGCAACGCACGTATCTGCCGCGACACGCGGCTGCACCGTGAAACCCGCGCTTCGAGGTTGCACTCGCAACGGTGCAACGAAAGTGTGAGTCAAGGCTGCCGCGCGTCGCGCGGCTCTCCTGCTCGAGCAGACACTCGAATAGAACAGCCGCGGCGCGAGGAAGCGCGAGAGAGGATAAATCATGAGAGGGGAAAAAAGGAAGGAGAAGAAAAAGAGGAACGAGCCTTCCCCGTTCACCAGAGAGGCAGAAAGCTGCTCGATTCTTCCGCCGATCGTGCCGATCGGGATCCAACGCGAGGCGCGCGCGCGCGCGCGCGCGCGCGCGACGAGGACAGAGGACAAAGGGAGGACAGGGCGATACGGTAACTCGCCGCTTATCTCGCGCACGGTAGTTTCCTTGTAATTTCATCCGATACGCCGGCGAGGCATGCCGGTATAATTTACCGGTTTTCGCGAGGAAGCGGCGAAACGGCCGCGCGCTTAACTATTTCGTTCCCGGGCGAGACAGGTTCGGCGAGGAAGAGAGCCTTCGCCGGACGAAGGCAGCAAGATGGGACACCAGGAACTCATAGTAATAGCGCAACAGCGCGGTCATAAATTATCCGGCGCGACCGCGGCTAAAACGAATTGACCTCGAGGTCGACCCTCGCGCACGGAGCGCCGCCGCCGCCGCCGCCGCAGCGAAGCCCTCTCCTCCTCCTCCTCCTCCTCCTCCTCCTCCTCGTCCCTCCCTCGGGTCGGCGTTAATTACTCCCCGCATTAAGAGAGATCGAAGAGAATCTCTGCTCGGCTAGTCTCGGGAATTCCCCCGCGATGCCGCCGAGAGGTCGGATCGCGAGCGACCCCGGGACGCGTCGGATCCCGATCTCCGTTTTCGCCAGGTGGAAACTTAAGGCTACTCAAGGCTACTCTCTTCGTCGCTGCTGCTCTCCTTTCGCGCCACGGTCCCACGGTTTTCGATACCGCCGATGACTGAAAAAGCCGGATGCGGGCCCGGATGCGCGTCCGTGTGCGTCCTTGGTGCGCTTTGCGCGAACGCGAGCGCGAGCGAGCGAAGGGATGTTCCTCCCTCTCTGTCCTCTCCTTTTCTTCCCTTCCCGCTCGAGCTTTGCTCCGAGCAACGCGCCCAACCGACGACGAGTGTGTGCATTGGAAAGGTGAAACGTTACGCAGGGATGACGTAGAATCAATCAGCAGTATCAGCCGCATCGTGAATAATCGTGAACAATCGCCGGGCGATGCTTCGTTAGATCGGGAGCACTTGAATGTTGCCGAACGGAATCGCAAGGCGTGCGAGAGGTGTCCCACCTTACCGCCTTGCAGTCAATTGCCACGGATTAACTGCAACTGGGATCACTGTCGGCCAGTTTATGGCTCACATAGAGATGATGATAATCGTCGACCGACTTGGACGGCCTTTAAAGGTCGCGAATGATGACTCGGAGACAGGGGCTACCGTTCCGTTGACGACGCGAGCATCGTCGATGGGACTGCCTGCTTGACATGTCTGCTTGACGCAGCGGTCGCGCGAGATAAATCGTAAATCGTAATCAGCAGGGGGAGGGCGAGCCTCGACGGCGTTGTCCACGTTGTTTCGACCTGGAAACGCGTGTCGTTTCCAAGGGCGAAAAAGGCTCGATTAATCGCCGCGTCGCCGCCGTCCATCCTTCTTGCTCGCACGATGATACTTGTCGTCCGTGGCGACCTTTAAAGGCCGGAACGGCGCGAGAAACCGAGACGAGGGGGGGGGGGGGGGGAGAGAGAGATTACCCGGCGTGGCGTTAACACGATCAACGCCGTCAGCGAGAGGAGCCGAGCCGAGCCAAGCCGCATCTCTCGTCCCTCCGAATGCCGCCGTTAAAGCCGGACTGTAAGTTACGCGCGACCGGCGGGGACCGCCTCGCGCGCCATTAAAGCGGGTTATGCCCATTTCAAGTGGGAAATCATAAGCGCCGCAAATACGCCGTCATTACTACGGACGCGGTACGGGGCTCGCCACTTACTTTGTAATCATGACTAATGCATAATGCAGTAGCGCAAGAGCGCGTCGCAAGACGCGCACGCCGCTCCTTTACGCGCGCGAACGCCGATACGCCCACACCTGCACGTGCGTGATCTCGTTGACGAGGGCCCCGGCCCTCGAGGACGAGGTACCCGAGGACGTCCGCGGCGAGGGAGGGAGGGAGGGAGGGAGGGAGGGAGGGACGCGTCGTCGCGACGTTAGCAAGCGGAATTGGATCCTATCCCGCGACGAGTCGCACGCAAACCGGGCAGGCGGAGGCGAGTCGTTACGTGACGCTCGTGAAATTCCAGCCGCGTCGTCCAGTTCGGCGACGCCTCGTTCGGCAATGCCGAGGACGCATTGACCGAATTGTCGATTCCTCCACCGCGCGATGCACGCGCGAGAGAATCGCAGGCGTAGTCGTTTCTGGAGGCCGCAGCCGCAGCTCAAGGCGTGAAGGATTTTCCTCTCGCTTATCGTGCCTGTCGATCGATAACGGACACGACACGACTCCCCGGTACCTTTGTCCCTTCGACGCGCAAACAGCTGTTCCGTGGCCTCCCGCGAAACACAATGGCACTCACGCGAGAGCCGAGCGTTTATTAGCCGGTGCGCATGCGCGCGCGCGATTTATAGCCAGCAACGCGGCAGCAACGGCATCAGCGACGCCCGCAGAGGCGGCCCGAAGGTCGCGTGACGTCGATACCATTGCGTCTTATTAGGAGTCACCGCGTGTTCGACTTTACGCAGGAACGCGATGCCCGTACGCCGACGCATTCCTGCAACTAATTAGCTGCCCGCCGTATTTGTCGGCCCGCTTGCCGCGGCTGTGCCAGCCGCCCTTTCCCTTCGCGTGCCCTACGGCTTACCCTCTCGCGCCTTTGCGTTTTCGTTACGCCTCGCCTCGTGATTTATGGACCGCTGCACCGCTTTCCGCGATCCTCTTTTCGCCGGGGACCTCCCGGAGGTCCGGATGATCGGAGCCCGAAACTGCAGCTCGCTTCGCGAGCGAGAGAGATATTCCATCAACGCCGTCTTCCCCGTGCGCGGCACGTCGCGCATCCTTCAGCTTTCCTCTCGCGATCTGCCTATACCGCCAGCCTGCCCCTCTCCGGCGCCCTCTTTGACGCGCGGTGCCCGGTCTTTTATGGTCGCTCGCCAAGACACCGTCGCGGCGATGGTGACACTGTACATTCGTCAGGGTCGCGCACCTGCAAGGAGGTCAGCTTGCGCGACACACTGCGTCCGATCGTGAAGGACCGCGTCGGGAGAATAGACGTACAGTTAGCGCGCACGCTTGGCGATGCGAGGAGCGCGACCTGCCTTGAATCTGCCTTGAATTAGATTCGAGCCACATGTGTGGACTACTTGACACTACAATTAACCGATCTGCCGATCTGCCTGCGTCTCGCGTCGCGGGAAGGCTTGCCGTCAAAGATACGGCATACTCCTCTCGCGAGGAGATGCTTCATCGGAGCGCGTTCCGAACCAGGAAGGAATCCGCGATCCTGCCGCTGAATCTCTGTCCGGTTGGCGCGATTTCTCCGCGAAGCGAGAAGAGGATCCGGCACGGGGGTACAAGAAGAAGATATTCTTCCTGCGGTTCGCCGCTTGTTCCGCCGGTGGCAACGGGCGAGCGGTGACCTCCGTACCCCGTGCGGAAGAGGGACCGAGGGACTCGAGGAGAGAAAGAGAAGGAGAGACAGAGAGGAGACGCCGTGAAAGGGGCAGGTGGGACAAGGAGGAAGAGAGAGAGAGAGAGAGAGGAGAAGAAGATGGAGAAGAAGGAGAGGGAGCGCGCGATGCGTTCCTGCGTGACGTAGCTTTCGCAGGCCATCACGCATATGTTACCCTCCGCGAGGGACACGTACGCGCTTACAATACGATCCGCGGGGTCATTCCACCGAGTCCTCTCGGACACCTCCTCAGCCTTCGCCATCCTCGTCCCCGTTGTTGTGAACTTTGTTCTTCGCTCCTGCTCCCCGTCCCCCTTCCGAGGCGAGCATCGGCGCGCGGTTTCCCAAAAGGCGCGCGTTTTCGGCGATGCGTCTCCGACGCATGAGTGGTTGTTTCGATTCGCGAAGACACCGGTTGAAAGATTCCGGTGCTCGGCAAGGATCTCCTCCGACGAGAGAGAACGACGAGAGGACTCGTCCGCGGAACAGACGCGAATCCGCGCGCTGGGAACTTTCCACGCGCGGCGACCGCGCATCGGCGATGCATCCTGACACCGTTTCCCGTCTTTTTTCTCTCCTCAGCGGCCAAGAGAGCGAGGCAGACGACGAGGATGACAAACAAAGAGCGGCGTGACCTCGCATCGCCCGCGCGAGACGCGATTAGCGCGATGATTCTCTCTCGCGCGCGAGAGTCGACGGGCCGGTCGCGAAAGATGTAGGAGGCAGGCGAGAGAGAAGGAAGCGCGACCGCGAGAGGAGAGACAAACGCGAGAGAGGCTGGATACGTAAGCCGGCTAAAGGTCGAATGCTGACCACGAGTCGTCCCGGTTGCGACAACTCGCGCGCGCACGCTTCGCTCGCCGCGCAACGCGATTCGTCCTGTGCACGCGTACGCACGCGTACGCACGCGTACGCACGCGTATACGGAACCCTTTCGTTATCTCTCGCGAGGCAGATTGATTTCTGACGATGGATCAGAACGGACCGACAGGCGCCAGCCTGAGACGGACGAGTCGCGCCGCGCGTGGGCGAGACGCGAGACGCGCGCGGTGCCGAGAGCGGCGAGCGATTAGCGTCGGATTATCTCACCTGCGAAGTCATCGAGAAGGTCGGAGCGTGACGATGAATACGATAAGAGAAGCGGCGTACTGGAAAACGTGGTACTTTACTCGATCAAAGTTCGAGACGCGTGCGCGCGCGCGTGACTCGCCGTGGCGAGTCGGCGGACTGCTGTCGCGCTTTCCTTTTTCGCCAGCGCTGGAAGACGGCACTCGGCCATATGGCGGATGAAGCACAAAGCACACACGGAGAATTGACGTAACAAGTTATTGACAAACGGACAGATAAGACCAATAACGAGGCTATTACATTATCCCCATTCTGCGCCGAGGGAGGCCTCTTGACGAACGCAGAAAGAAGATATCACGGAAGGATGAAGCCGCGACGAGGCCAAGGGAGCGAGCCAAACGAGCGGCTTGAAGAGGCCGTCAAAGTCGAGAGGCACGAATCTAACGCGGCCTAACGATCGCCTCGCGAGCTCGCGAGCTCGCGAGCTCGCGAGGCGATCGTGACCGTTCATTAACGCGCGGCATCGCCAGCTCGATTTTTTCCCCCGTACACACACACACACACACACACACACACATCGCTAATTGCCGCGTGCCGCGGCAGGTGACTGAAAGAACGGAATATCCTGACAATGAAACCTGACAGATCGCCATGGCGGTGCAAGCCGGCGAGCAAGAGGTCTCCTCTGCATCGGCAATTAGCGATGGATGATTCTCTCTCTCTCTCTCTCTCTCTCTCTCTCTCTCTCTCTCTCTCTCTCGCTCTCTAACGTCGCCGAAGAAGAAGACGTACCGCGGAACAATCGATCCTGTCGTTGAACGTTTCGGCGGGACCAGACGAGCGCAGTTTGCTGAAGAACGCGGCAGCCTCCAGCCTCTCTCTCTCTTTCTCTCTCTCTCTCTCTCTCGCTCGCCAACAGGACCGGCGACTTCAGCGACCTTCTCCAGGCGAGTTTCGCGAATGTTTGGATACTTGTGCGAAGGACTGTACGCTAGTCGGACCGGCGAGGCAGTTAGCATTAGGCACGATGACGAAGAAGGCCAGGGACTCGGTGAGATGATAGCGAGCGCGTTCGCTGACGGCTCGCATCGGTCACACCGCAGGTGACTCTCGTCGCGACCCACGTACCTGATACCATCCGCGTTCGTTTCCAATGGCCGCCCGTTTTCCCGCTCGCGCGGGACGCGGAAAGTGTCCGCGGCCTGCGCGAGCCTTCCTCTTCTTCATCTCGCTGTCGCGTCCAAAGTTAAGAACGAAAGGCACGATCTGTGCGGATCTCCGAGCGAGATGAGCGGAAACGAGAGGAAAGCTTCGCGCGGAAGCGGATCCGCTTGATGCTTCTTGCGCGCGCGCGCGCGCGCGCGCGCGAGGGTCCTCGCCTGTTGCAGATCAGACGTCGCCGCTGATTGCGAGCGGGACACGCATATCGCGCGCGAAGCGCAACGTCACCCGCGACCTCCGCGGAGTTAACGACACGCGCGACCGGACTATCCTTATACAGAGTGCGCCGGCGAAACTTGGGCGCTCGTCAGCGCGCGTCATTTCGAGTGATGTATTACTCGCCGGGTGTCATCGGAAAACGGTTACGTGACCTTGGATGACTCCCAACGTTCGCGCGGCCATCGGAGCCTCGCGCGTATTTCATTCGCTTCATCGGCGTTCGATCGATGCCGCTTTGCAAGCTCTTCGAGCGCGAATGTATGAAAACAGAGAGGGAGAGAGAAAGAGAGAGAGAGAGAGAGAGAGAGAGAGAGAGAGAGAGAGAGAGGAAGGGACGAAATACGTTCTTGATTATTTATATCCGTATATATTCGATAATCGAGCGGCAGTGAGCTGAGATTACGCGGCAACGAATCGGCGATTATGCACGTTGCGGAGGTTCGATGAGGAATCGACGCTCGCCTCTCCTAAGGTCGAAGACTCTATCCTTTTTCTCGCACGACGCGGACAGTTCAACAGTTCCCGTCAACAGTTTGGGCTGCGATCATCAATTAGTTTTTGCCGTTTGCAGGAAATTCAGGCGCGAGAAGCTGCCTGATGCCTGAAACGATCTCCGCGATGTGCGGAGAAAGGCCGAACGATGTCGCCGAATTCTCGCCCTGGTCGTTCAACCTTTGACAACGGACGAGCGATAGCGCGGACAAATCCCCTTGCGCCTCTACGGTGGTCTCGCCTCTACGATGATTTCCAGATAACCTCGCGCGATAACGTCCGGTCGGTTATCAGTCCGGCCGAGCGGAAAGCCCGTCCTGTCGCGGCCACTTAATACGATTCCACTCGCGAATCGCGCCACTTAATTAATCGCGGATCGTGCATTCCCGGAAGCGTGACCGATCGCGGTTTCGTACTCGATATCGGAGGCCGGCTAATTAATCGCGAGCGTGTCGCGCATCCGCTGGCTTCCCGAGCTGCGCCGAGACACTTTGCGGGGCCACCCACGGTACTCGGTATTCATCGACAGACGTGAATTAGCGACTTTATCGCGTCGTATCAGGGTCGTTAGGTCCCCTCGGCGGCTAGCCGAAGCTGCCGGCTGGACGGGGAGGGAGGACCCGCTACGCGGGTAAACTGCAGCGGGTAATTTCGGGAGGGAGGGAGGGAGGGAGGGAGAGCTGGGAGAGGATGATCGCGGCTGACAAATCGGCTGACATGGCGGGAGAGAAGCGCTCTAAGCGCCGCGGCCACCTCGTGGGCGGCCTACTTTCCTCGCGGGCGTGGGTGTGTAGATAACTGCAGAAGCGATTAAATCGATTTACTGTGTCGAAATCAGGGGAGGCGTCCGCGCGCGTCCCCGTGTAAGATAAATCACGCGTAGTAAAGTGGAAAGACTGGTTCCTTTTACGTAAGATCTCGAATACAGCCGGCACGAGAGTTACCTGAGGCCCCGGGCCTCGAAATTCTCTCCCTGACCCAACGAGAGGTCCAAAGGTCGGCAGACGAGGAATGTCGGAGACCCGGATTATACTTCGCTAATGAATCCCCGTGCCTCGAAACTCCGTGTCCCTGTCTGCTCTATGCAGTGCCCGCCGAGCAGGAAAATCGAAATGCGTGCCCCTTTCTCACCGAACGTTCCACGAACCCGAAGGCGACGAGGTCAGCCGATTTTAGGATTTACCGAAACATCTTTTACGTTTTCACATTTACGTTATCTCATTTCCAGAACCTTACGGCTACCAATCCAACTTTGCTGGGACGAGAAAGGAGAACGAGAGAGGAGTGATTGCAGCAACGAAATCTTTATCCGAGAGAGATCCTCTCGGCGAAGTTGCGCGAACGAGATCGCTCGCCGAGTGAAATCGCATAGAGTCGAGCGGATAAGAATCTGAACCGTGAACAAAAATCGGTATCCGATAAGGGACACCGATTAATCGGTAAACTTCAACGTGTACACTCATCGCGTCTGAGTGTACATCGCGCAATCGCGCGTAATGGCGCATACACGCACATGCGCGTACGACAGAGGCATTCGTCGGAGATACACGTCGGCGATACCGATATCGACAAGTGATATCTATCGGAACGCGATCCTGCATTATTTACAGACGTGCTTGCTATCGATGAAATCTCGCAGACTGAAAGAAAAACAGACAAATGGAAAAGAACCCGAAGGTTCGCCGGCATTAGATAAATGAAAGCCCGAGCAATTAATTCCTCACTGGAAATCAGACACACGCGCACACGCGCACACACACACACATATACACATGTCACCGTGCGCTCGACGCGGCGGTCACGACAGTCGCGACCTCGGGACCGCCGATAACGCGTATTACGCGACAAATCGCCGGCCTTCGTACGCGCGGCCATCCGCCGTAACGAGGGATTTGCCGATTCGTCCATTGTATTGGTGCATCAGAGCCGCATTAACCGCGTTCCAAGGTCCAGCGATGCGGAATTTATTGCCGAGACGCGGATGCGAGCTCGTGGCTCGATAGAACCCGAACCCGCTTGGCCGACGAAAATCCATTCCACGTGAATCAAGCATTACCGGAATTTCTCCAACATTTCGGCGCTTTCGGACATTTCAAGGACTCACGATCGCGATGGAGGATCGGATAAATCATCGGACGCGCGCGATACGGTTCATCCTTCCGGCGCGAGAAGAAGCCATCGTCGTGACGTCCCATCTCCCATCCAATTCTCCTCGTCGTTTCGGTCCTTCACCGGAGGAGGCTGTCGATCTCGAGCAGCAACGTTTTCGCTTGCTTATCTCGTCACGGTGATCTGCCGACGAATGCCGACACCGCGTAGCTCGACACGTAACAATGCATGCATGAATTAATAGCAGTTGCTCGTACCTCACTCGCTCACACGGAGATTTACATCTTTATCGCGACATGAACGTCACCGAGTGACATTTCCGCCTTCTCAGCTTCCTTATCAAGAGCAATTAAATCTAGAATACAGTTGAGTTGAACGACGATCAAGTTTGGGATCCAACACTTGAACGACGGTCAAGTGTAGAATTCGAGATTTAAACTTACGATCAAGCTCGGGATCCAAGAGTTAAACGAGGATCGAGTTTGGGATCCAAGAGTTGAACGACGATCAAGTTTGAGATGCAAGAAGTGAACGATGATTAAGTTTACGATAAGTTTCCAAGAGCTTAAGCCTCCGCTTTCCCTTTTCTCGAAAGCGCGTGCAAGATTTTGCAAAGTTTTTCGCGACTTTATCGGTTTCTTTCTTCGTGCCGGGGAAAGAGAGGGAGAGGGTAAGTATGAAAACGCAAAGGTTGGAGCTTCAATAAATTCTGACGATCGCTGCGATCGCTCCACGTGCCGCTGGATTTCGTCGTTGACCCCTCATCATTCGTCGCTCGTATCGATCTCGTATCCGCGGATCGATATCCGATATCGATCCGACGGAGACGAAGCATGCCGAAACGCGCGATATTAATGATGGCCCCTGGCCCAAGTCGCATCGCTCGCCCTGCGATAATTGCTTCACGTGGCATGGATACGTTAATTGCGGCCAAACATATCAAATACTACGACTGTATAATCGGGATTGAAAGCGGCTGCTACGCGTAATTTATCATGCGCTCTCGAGTGCGCGGCAACATGAATCTCTCGTAATTAGGTGATTATCATGCGCTACCGATCATGATACTCAAACGCTCCTCGATTCCGCGTCTTCCTAGACTCCCAGCCGTTCGTACGGCGTAATCCGTAATCATGTAAATCACGTGAAGCGCGATCTGAGAAAAAGGAGGAAAAAATTTGAAAGCCACGATGGAACCGAAATATTAATCTATGCAAATTATCGGCTTAATTGGTCGCCGCTTGCCCTCCTTCCCCCCCCCCCCTCCCCGTGGTCTCCCGGAATGGTTACCCGCGCAGGACGCGTCTTCGCGAGAGAAATGAAGAGGAAAAAGAAAAAGGAAGAAAGAAGGAAAGAAGGAAAGAAAAAAAAAAAAAGAAGAGAGGCGAACGAGATGGTATACGCGTCGAGGCGCGAAAGGTCAACGTTCCCACAAGTGGCTGCGTTCCTTCGTGTCTTTAGGCACTCTTGCACTCTCGGGCGTTCCATTTCAGATTTCATCGCGATCGCGAGGCGCACCAAAGTGTGAGAATTCCTCGTAGCGACCCGACGTCGCGGTAATCCGAGGCGCTACGACGTAATCGAGTTCTCGAACGAAGAGGAGTCACGGCGGATGTGTGTACCTTGGTCGCGATCTCTCGGGCGGGTTGTCCGCCGCGCGTCTCCGCAAAGAGCGTCCTGCTTACCTGAAACAGGAATAATACAGGCCGGTCAATGCGGTGGCCGGTCTTTGGTTGGCGGTGTGTCGGAAAACGGGCGATCGGGCTTTCATAATCGCCGGTCCGTCTCCGCTCGTCGTAACAGATAACGCAGCGCCGTGACGTAAGCCGCGATCTTTCGCGGGCGTTAATGGCAGCGGTATCCGAGACAATATATCCTGAGGGGTCAGGAGAAAGCGCGTGGGCGGTATAATGCCGGGGTGCCGGGTCACTCCCGACACCGGTGATCGGACCGATCAATAATCCGCGATAATTAAGCCGGTGCGTCTAGTAAACAATGTCCGCAATACGCGACCATCCAAACAGCTGTCGCTGCTGATCGATGGACCAGCAATGGACCGGTAGCTTCTCGAGTTCTCGCCGACAAGTTCTCGCAAATCGGCGACGGATCGATCGACGAGCGCGAGCTGCGCGCCACTGGACAGAATTAAAAGTTCAGTTGCGGGCTTCTCTCACGCATCCTGCGTGGTTCGAGCCTCGCAGGCTCTACGGAGCAGATTCACGAGCTGACGCGAATGACGACTCGCACGACGGTCACGTGGGCAGGACACAATGCAGGGTGCGGCTTCACCTCTGACACGCCGGGGTCTCGACCTATTCCCGTATACACGACCGGGGATATATCATTGTGTTTGAGGGCTCAACGTGCTGCCCAACCCACGTGCAACGCCAACACGCAACACGAGGACTCTGGAGGCTCGAACTCGGAATTTCACCGCTTCGGGAATACGACTAGGGGGAGGCGGGAGACGAGGAGGGCGTCTCTCGAGAGACTCCTCCGCGAGAGAGGAGAAGTCGGTCGCCGGAATCGCGCTGAATCATGAAAGCGATTTTATTATGCGCCTTTCTGCGGTAATGGGAAACTAGTCGTTGGAGCGCGAGCGCGCTCCCGCGTCGCGAAATCAATCCCGGCGTGGATAAATCGAGAAATTGCATGCAGATCCGCGAGCCTCCGTTGGAGGAGAACGTAATGAACGCCGAAATGTCAGAGAATCGATTTTAATGCGAGATAACATTTGCGCCGCTCGAAATGCACGTACATTAAGTACCGAGTCTAGCCGATCAGAGAAAGCAATTAACTGCGCATCTTGATGTACCGGCGAAAGCGATAAACAATTATTCGCGCGTAATAAACAGCTTCACGCCGGTCCCCGTTTAACTCGCGCGCGCGCGGACGGACAATCGCCAACTTTGTCTCTCCCGTTTCAGCGAGCGAATCGGCAGATTCCGCCACCGATCGCCCTCATTCTCCGTTCCTTCTTCGGCGTATCGGCGCGCTTCTAATCGGCAGGTCCGCAGGAGCGAAGTCGAGCATTCCTCGAATCTCACCAGCGCGCATCTCGGACGCGACATTGGCCTCCTCGGCCTTCGGTCGCCGTGTGCCCCTTCACCCACACTCGATTCCTTGTAGGGCGTTAACGCGGCCGAAAGCGCCGTCCACGCGATCGCGGACGCCCACGGCATCTCATATCTTACGGATGAAGACGTTTACGACAATTCCCGCACGACGCACCCCCTCCTCGCCCGCTCTCTGCATCCCCCGGTGCATCCCGTACGATGCACCCGTCCTCTCACTCGCGGCTCTCGCATTCCCGCGACTGAGGCGACGACGCGCTTCAAGTAGTCGCGCGTCAAGTAGATGCAAAAAGAACGTGTGTGTGAGAGAGAGAGAGAGAGAGAGAGAGAGAGAGAGAGAGAGAGAGGCAGATCGATTCGTATCAAGCGTGAGACGTCCGCTTTGCTCCGGCCGCCGAAGAGGAGGCGTCCGTCGCGGCATCCGCGCGCCTCCATCTCTCTCAGCCCCCCCTTCCCCCTCCCCCTCCCCCCTCGCCTCCCGCCTCCTCACCGCGCGAGGATTTGCATTTTGCAAAGAGAACACGACGAACCGCACGTCGTGTGCAATACGCGCGCGGTCAAGCTTCAAGTGAGCGTCATGGTCGTTGGTCTATGAACCGTGCTGGACCAACCGCACGGTCACCGAACAAGAGGCTGTCCGCGTCAGGGTCGAGCCGTTGCTTATTTACGCACGCTGCATTCTCGAGAACAATTGCGTAGGCCAAGCCATTAAAGCTACGACCCCCGCGTAATTGTGGCCGGAGGTCAACTAGCGTGATCCGTTTATAAGGAAATCGCGCCGGTGAATAATCCTGGGCGAAGGCCCGCGTCCCGCCGCGGTTTACATCACAATGCGTATATCTCCCGTTCGTTATCAGATCGCCGTGCGTGTATATACGTATGAAAATTATTCTCATTCAAATGTGGATGACACGAATGCGCTCGAGCGTGTGGTAATTACGAACTTTGGACGAGAAGCGCGTCGCGTTAAGACCAGAAGGCAAACCGACACTTTTCTCTCTCTCTCTCTCTCTCTCTCTCTCTCTCTCTCTCTTCTGTCTTTCTCTCCTGACGGAACATCGTGACGCGATGCAATCGGATGCAGACTCTCTACCTTGCAGACAAACGAAGTTTGTAAAATGATTTGTAAAATCAGATAGAAAGCATCCGCCCCGATAACCGACAGGAGAAAAGAATCGGCTCCGCCGTCATTGCCGTACCGGACATTTCAGTTATCCGCGTCGCGTTGCGTTCTCACCTCGCGAGCCGTAGGAGAGGGAGAGAGAGAGAGGGAAAACCTAACGAGTCTCATCTCGCAAGTCCGAATTCGCGAAAAATCCACCAGGAAGACGCGGAGGGCGCACGGACGAGAGCGCGTTTCCAGAGACGGCGCGAGCACGTATGCGCGCGCGCACGCGGCGGCACGTCGCGAGGCAAAAGTCAGAGGTGATGTGTCGTGACGAAAAAAGGTGACGACGACAACGGCCGCGAGGCAACGCGATTGCGATTGTGCAATCAGCCGCGCCGACACCAACCGTCCAAGCCGACAGCACCTGTCGATGCTTCGACGATCGCTGACGTGTCTCGTCTGTTCGCGCGCCACCTTCGCGGACGGGCGCATCCATTCGGTGATACGCCGTTTTATGTAATAGCTTTGCGAAAAGGCAGTCGCAAACACTTGCTGTTTGTTAACGCGTTCCTTCATTAACGAGCAAGTAACGTCCTTTTCCGGGCTTCGAGCCCCGTTCTTCCATTCCGGACGGGTATCCGGCGATACTTTAGCGACTCTTAGCTTCCTGCGTTTCAGGTATCCCCCAGAAGGGATACCCCTTCTTCGATGAGAGGCTAGCTGGCGGATAAACGAAGCATTGGAAAGCTCTCGCGATGCCTCCTCTCGACTTCTCAGCTGAAACGAGGGCGCGCTGCTTCCGAGCGATCGTAAAACGATAACCGATGCACGGAGCATCGCTGATGTTTCGCGTTGCGAAGCGGCGTTCGAGCGGGAAACCCTTAACCCTTTCGCAGGATTCACTGCTCTCATCGGGACGTGGGCTCTCGGCTTACGCAAGCCCGTCTTCCGATCGTCTCGCGCGAATCATCCCCTTCGGGGTTGATTTATGCCGCGTTATCGCTCGCGTTATTAGCAGCCTGCTGTCGGAAAGGTATCGGTCCGAAGGCAACGGTGCCGAACCGTCGCCGCGAACGAGAGCAGGCCGAAAGCGGCTACCGGCGCTGTCGACCGCTCGAATACGCATTCCACGTGCGACATTCCGTCTTGCGCAATGCGTATTACGCAGAAGGCTCTCTGAAAAGGCTCTGAAGACCGCGATCGTCCCGCCGCGGCGAGAACAAAGAGCGCACGCCGCGCTCTCGCGTTTCCAATTTCGATTCGACGTTAGCGGCCTTCACACGGCCGCCGCTTCAATCTACCGCGCCGCGGCTGCGGGGCGCTCCCCGCCCCCTCCCCCTCCGCCCTTCCTCCTCCTCCTCCTCCTCCTCGGAGTCGATCATCGGCAGCGCGACTTCCGGCGTGCACGACGCAAGGCTCGCCTCGTCGGCAGGATCGGCGGCGAACTTGATTGACCCCTCCCCCCCTCCCCCGCGAGATGCGTCCCCGAAGGGGACGCGGGAGGAGTCGGCAAGATCCGATCGTTCAGCACGCGGGCGCTCGCCCTTTTCCCGCCCCGGTCCGTCAAATCCGCGCGTTCTCCAAAGCTGAGAACCGCTGACCCGCATAGAGCGAGACCCGCGAGGCGGACCGGTTCGGGTCACGGAGGAGACTCTGAGGTCGTATCTTCCGCGAGCCTATGTGAGAACGAACGTGGGCCTTCTTCTGGAGTCTCTGGAAGCGTCGGCGTGACGCACACGCGCTCGAAGCGACGTCGAAGGCGGAAAAATACTGACCGAGGGAAAAGTGGACCACCGATCGGACGAAAAGGGGGGACGCGCGCGGGCGAGGCGACCGATGTCCCCCCCCCCCCTCGCCCCTCCCCGTCCCCGTCAAGTGACACGGACGTCGGATCGTGATAGGAACTCGCCGGTGTCGTCTTTCTCATAACTTCACGCGAGGATGCCGATCGCCCTGTAAAACGATATTAAGGGATTAGCCTCGTACCTCGTGGGTCACTTCGACCGGTTTGTCGCGGGCTTTCATCCATCCGTAACGAGCTGATCGGAATGCGTCGGAGATGCGAAGATCGAGTGCTCGAATCTCGGAAAGGAACGTATCACCGTGGAGCGGATCGCCGTGATAATTCCGGCGTAATCGAAACTTTAAACGGGCGGAGGGGAGGGGGCGAAAGTAGCTCTCTCCTCGGTCGCTCCGGGTATTTCTGTGACTCGTCAAACTTGGCTATCCCCGTTCCTTGTCGGGTTCCCTCTCGAGATAACCGCGGGCCGAGAACGCTCCGGGAATCAGAGGAAAAGAGAGAGACAGAGGGAGGGATAATCGAACCGCTCCGAGTCACCGACAAGAGATATCCGGCAACGTAGGAATTAGCGAGCGATGTGCGATTAGCTGGCTCCTTCCGAGGCCAATTACAGCGCCGGGCGTCCTGAAATTCGGCCAATCGAGCCACGCTCGCACGCACGCGCGCGACGAGGCAGATTCGAGCCTGCGACGACCCCGAGGACCCCGCCTCGTCCGTTTCTCTTTCCCCTTGAGAGAGGTCATGTAACCCCGCGGCGTGGACCGCAACCGCAGGCCTCCGAGTTCAAAGCCAGCCCTGCCGCGCACGCTTGTCCCGCGCAAGCACGGGATCCCTGCGCTCGTGTGTGCGTGCGACGCCTCGTAAGGCGATGGAATGCAACCGTCCTCCTCCTGGTCAGTCGGATGGATGGCTTTGTCTTCGCGATCTGACGTCTCGCTCGGCGAGCCGTTCCGGTGCGGTATCGATCTCGCATCCCGAGAGACGTCGGGACAATCCGGGCTTTAATCTAGCCTAATCGAATTCCTCGAGCGGATCGAGATCGAGCGGAGGAGCGAGTGTCCATCGTGGACCATCGGTAGCCTCCGCGGGGTGATCGATCGAAGGTCGTCGCCAAGGACGCTTGGCGCTAATTAATCGCGCGCCATCGTTCGATGGATCAAACGCTCGCGGCGATGCTGAATCCAGCGCGGTCCTGCGGCTTTCTGCAGTGAAATCAGGCTACCGTGAGAGATCAGGCTGCCTCCGCTCGACAGGACCGCGCGACATCGCCGAGTTTCGCTGACGAGGAGAGAGAAAGAGAGAGGGAAAAGGCGGTTGAGCGAGAGACAATGGTAAAGCGAAGCTAATCGCCGCGAACACGTGTTTATCGCACGGCTGGACATCGCAGGATATCTTTCCACGAAGCACTAAAGCACGCCAAGCCATTCGCGAGACTGATAAACGCGCTCTCGAACGAGGACGAGTTATCACGCTGAGCGAGGCTGCTTCGCGTCGCATCCTCCCGGACGTGATGAGGCAGACGGCGAAGGCTGAGTTATGAAATCAATTAGGAGTATCGATTTGATCACCGTGGAAAATGATTGGAGACTACCGCTCAGACCGTGCCGCGTCGTAATGATCGATGATTATCCGCGGCTACGTCCGCGCTAGTCGGCAGACACGCCGACGAAGCAATGTTTCCTCAATGAGGCTCCCGAGGAGTCCGTCACGTAAATATGACAGACTTTTTCCCCCGAGACTCGAGGCGAGATAGCTGCGCGTGCGCATTGCGTTGCGTTAAATGTCAAACGGCGGAGCAAAAACCGCTAGGAATCCGCGACAGGCATCGCGCTACCGTGTAAATTAATCGCAGATAAGATTCCTCAGCGTGCGCCGCGAGAGACGTATAAATAATTGAAGCGCCCGCGTTATACAACCGTGTACAACACGAGGCGCGCTCGCTCGCTGTATAATTAATGGATTGTTCGCACCTCCCACGTTCTCCCTCTCCTCCTCCCCGCGCGCGCGATTAATCACCTCGCGGCGATCGCCGCGGCGAGTGTCCGGCCGCGTTAACGGCGCGATCGCGAGAAAAATGGAGCGCGATTCGGCGCCTCGACTTCGCCGAAGCTTCGCTTCGCCCGAGCTTCAGCGGCGAGCGGCAGCGCGGCTGGCTAACGAGGATTCCGCGCGAGCGCGGGGGGGTCCCCCTCGCGAGAGGGGGAGGGGGAGGGGGAGGGGGAGAGGCGATTCGTCAGGCGACGATAATAATGAACCGGCGATGCGAGCCACGACGACAGGCGGGGAGGGAGAGATGGAGTGCGTAATGAATGAATCGCGAGCGATCCATCGCCCACGCGTCCTTCTCTCTCTCCCTCTCTCTCTCTCTCTCTCGCTCGCTCGCTCGCTCGCTCGCTCTCGCCGCGGAATAATTAATTATTTCGAGTGATCGGTGGCCATCGATCGTGCGCGGCGTCCGCGCCGTCGAGTCAATTTGTCAGAGCGGTCACGCGCTTTTCTACGAAGCGCCGGGCAGGGCTGTCCGTCCTCCTCTCCTGTTTATCGTTATTCCGTGGGAGAGTCGCGGAATCGCCGAGTGCGCGATTCGCGCGAGCGATCGAGTAAGAATCGCGCAACGAGACGTCTCCGGAAAGGAGAAAACCGCTCGCTTATCGAGCGCTCGGGATCGGCTTTCTAGAGAATGATGCGTTAACGCGCCTTGATCTCTCACGGACCTTTTCGGAGGCATCACGTACCGGGTGGCCCCCGTACGGAGAGGGCACGCCGGCGCCGCACCTGCCAGGTCATTAGGGTATAAACGGCAGGTAGAGCGTATAGAGGATCTCCGAGACTCTCTGGGAACAAGAGACACGGATCTCTGTCCCTCTCTCGTAGCTATTTTCTCCGTTTTCTCTCTTTCCCTCTCCCTCTCCCTCTCCCCCCCCCTCCCTCCCTCCCTCCCTCCCTCTCTCTCGCGCGCACGCACGCGCACGTCTCTTTCACCTCGCACGAGAGGAAGCATGGTAGGGCGAGGCCGCGGGAGGTGGAGGAAAGGCCGCGACGAGGAAGGGGCGAGTCCAGCGAGAAAGAGGAGGAATCCTTCGGTCGAGGAGGAGGACAGGGGGAAGAAGAAGATGAAGAAGAAGAAGAAGAGGAAGAAGAAGGAAAAGGAGAACAAGAAGGTGGAGGAGAAGAAGAAGAAGAAGAAGAAGAAGCAGAGAGGCGCATCGAGAGAGAGAGAGAAAGAGAGAGAGAGAGAGAGAGAGAGAGAGAGAGAGAGAGAGAGAGGACCCAGGAGGAGGTACCCGTCACGAACTGCGGGCTAATTGTCCGAGAGATTGCTCCTGCAGCCTGCTGTGCGCTGCCGTTGCTGCTGATGCTGCCGTCTGTCCTGCACGTTGTTTCCTCGACCTTAAGGCAACCTCCGGGCGTCCTTAAGATCTTGATCCCGCTGAAGATCGGCCAGAGTCCCCGGCTACGCTCCGGCTCCGTGGATGGGATTATTGTTTCGCGGGGATGGATTTACGTCGGCGATTTCTGGCCTGTCCGTAATTGTAATTGATGGCAGTGGATGGAGGCGTAATTAACCCCCGGCCGGGTTCGCGGTTTCGATTCGGCGAGAGGTCGCGCGTGACCGCGCGCGAGGGACGAGTGATCGGGGAAACGCGTGCTATTTCGGCAGACTCGCCGAGTATACTCGATACTCGATCATTTCTTTTTCTTTTCGTTTCAACGCGCAACACGCGCAATCGCGAATGAGGGAACAACGGCGAGGGAAGAACGGCGAGCAGAGCAGATTTATGCTCGGCGGAAAATCGAGTCGCCGCTTCCGGGTAAGAGCGAGAGTGCTGCCCGTGTCGCGCGTGTCTCTCCTGCTTGCTGTCGGTTGAAACGAGGAGAAACGCGAGAAATCTCTCCGCATCCCGCGCGAGACAGCGCGCGATCGATCGATGTCGCGCGATCGATCGGCTGTTCGCTTCCTGGCGACGTCGCGCGGATCTCCTCGCACGTTATCCTTCTTCCAAGCTCGCTCTTTCTTCTCTCCAGCGACGAACGGAAGCGTTCGTCTTCCGCTTACGGATCTGCGAGAGGAGATTACCGAAGGAGGTCGCCGAACAGAAGCCGATGTCTCTTCGACGCGCTGAGGAGCGTTCCGCGGCTCGCGCCGAAGCTCGTCTCGCAAAGTCTGAAGTTGCCCGCGCATTGGCGGACTCGCGCCGGCGCGCCTGTATAAAGCAGCCGAGATAAATCGGCCGCTCTCATTCGGCGCGGAATCATCGGCGCGCCGCCAGAACGAGCCAGATCTGTATCGGCCGCTCTCTTCACGTGCCCTCGACGAGCATTCGGGCTCGTCGGCTACCGGCTCGTGCAAACAGACGCGCGGAGCATCACGTGCAACGCAACACGACGCACACGTACGCGTTGCGCGCGTGATTCACGATGGGCGCTGCGGATAGCCGACGCGCGTAGCAGGAGTTCGGAGCCCAATGACGGGGCTCACGGCCAGTCAGCCAGTACTAATTAACCGTGGAATGCTGTATCTAGATTGAAATCTGGGTGACCCGACGCCCCGGGGCCGCCACCTTGACTCAACCTCGGGCCTTGGTCCCGAGCTCTCGGGGTTCACCGGCTCGATGGGCAGTCAGCGCAGACCTGCACCCCGCGCTGTGTGCGCACGTGCGTGTGCGTGCGACCTCGTGCGAGCTGCTGCTGCTGCTGCTGCTGCTGATCTGGACCAGATGCACTCTGTCATGGCAGCGCGCTCGCTCCGAGCGTTGCTCGGTTGCCTGCGAACGCTCACGAACGCGCGTCCATTTCGCCCCGAATCCGAGCCGACCTCGGGAAACTCGCTCAGGATTATTGTTATTATATTGCGCTGACGTATTTTTAAAGGAATGACTCCTGCATCGACGCGCCGATCGAATGAGAAAAGCGCAAAGGTGCGCGCAAAGGTTGCGGAAACCTCGACATAATCGGTCGGCTCGCCGCTCGGAAACTCGGAAAACAATGGTGGCGTTGCGTAAGACGCGAGCATGCCGATCGCGGCGCATAGATAATGCGGTTTGCACGAGTTTAGATCGCCGAAGAGGAAAAGAGGAGAGGGGGGAGGGGAAAGGAAAGAGAAAAAAAAAGAAAAAAAGAAAAGAAAAATGGAGAGAAATACGCCATCGTAATCAGCGCCGCGCGTAGCCCACATCGGCCATTATGTTAAACGCAAAGGTCACCGTCACAGTGTTTCAGCCCCGCCGCGTGACCTTTCCGATCGCTATCAGTGATCTCATTAAACGTTAACAATAAAATGTCGTGATACCGTGACCTATTAGCGGCGCATTACCGCGTCGATATTAACCGCCCGCTGATGGCCGATCGATCGCTTTTCCCGCGTGAAGCGATCCTTATCGAAGTTGGCGATATCGCTCGATCGATGCCTCGTGCCTTGCGCACGCGAGTCGCGCTTACCTCGCGCGGTCCCATTTCATTAGCCGATCCGAAGCGCGAGCATTCCTCCGAAGCGCTCCGCCGTTAACGCTAACGGCTCGTATTAATCCGCCCGTCCCCYCCCCGCCGGGAGATAATGAAGCCTTTTTATCCCCGAGACCGGTATTCTAGATGGCAAAAGTGCCAGGAGATTGCCCGCTAAGGTAACGCCGTGCACGACCGTTTTTCTCGTTCACGCGTCGCCGAGCACGGGATCAAAGGTCGCCGGACAGATCGAGGAATCCACTTATCGTCGGAAAACGCGTAGCCGGCCAGCGTGAAGATTATTTCTCATTGCGTGCGCCCGCGATAAACCTCACGGATCACGCCCGCTGAGGAACAATGAGGGGAGAATGATGTTCGCGTGATTGTCGGCGACAGAGCCGGCAAGATGACGCGCGCGACATGAACGCGGCGACTCGACACTCGCGCGAGCCAGGCCCGAAGAATCGAGCGGCCCGATAATGTAATACAATCGAGATAATGACGCGATACAGCATCCATCCGATCGATAATGATCGGCTGCCACTTGCTCGGAAATCCATTATCGCGCTGCCGATGATTTAGTCCGCGGCGTTACGAGCGCGTTGCATCATCGTGACTCGCGCGTTACGGATTCACGAATTATCCGTCGAGGCGCGCCTCGACAGCGAGGAGCGAGATTGAAGGTTCCGATCGAGACCGACCAACCACGCGCGTCCTGAGGCGGCGTCGTGCTCCACGACGCTCGTTCGACCGTCGCTCGTTCATTCAGAGGGCATCTCCGTGCGCTGCGCGGCTAATAATCCTCTTCGGAGGAATATCCCGGCCTCGGACGTGCCCCGCCAATTCCCCGCGAGCGTACCGCTAACGAAACGATCGCGCGTACGCGCAATGCTATCCCGGAATCGTAAATGCGCGATGAGAGGACCTGTCCTTCACGGTCCGCGCGCATTCATCGAGATTCATCGATTCGTTATCCGGCGTCCTTGTCGATCCGACGTGACTGCCTGTCTCGCTCCTCCCTGTCTCTCGAATCTCTCCTCGGCCGATGCGCGCCGATTATCTCCTATTGCTGCAGAGCGCTTATCGCGCCTTGCGGAAGGAAGCCTCGGGAAAGTCCAGGACCGCGCGTGTGCGAGGGGTGGCGAGAGGGAAGGTTCACGGCTCGACACGGTCGTAAAACCGCAACCGTGGCACCGTACGTGGACAACCTCCGGGTTAAGTTGTCACCGTTGCCGCGGTATCGCCTCGTAAGAGGCGAGGTGGGTCAGCGAGGGAACGTTAAGCGCGGAATCATCCTGAAATATAGGCAGATAAAAACAGCAGGCTACGATCCGCGGGACGCGCGCCAGGTCGGGTTACGCGCCGGCTTTACAAACGACTGACCCCGACCAGTGTCCACTCGAATGGGGGAGGGGACCACGGAGGGGGATGGGGAAGCCTGGTGGCCCGTGAGGAGACATCTAAATCCACCGGTGAGATGATCGAGGCTCCAGAGAGAGAGAGAGAGAGAGAGAGAGAGAGAGAGAGAGCCTAAGGGAGGCTCGTAAAGCCGCGCAGCATCCGGCCGCGGTCTCTTCTCGGCGCGCGCGACGAGGCCAAAGCTGACGATCCGCGTGCTGCGTTTGCGGAAAGCAAACATCGTTTTTTCCGTTCTTCGTTCGCTCGCGGCGAGCGCGTAAGCGTCGCACATCTCGCGCCGATGAAAACCGCGCGAATCGTTACGGGCATGCGCCGATGCGCCGAAAACGGAAACGGAGTAGCCAAGAAACGGTGGTCCAACCGGCGCAACATCCGCCTGTGGTTAAAGTATCCTCGTATACTCGCCGCATCCCCGCCGCATCCCCGCCGCGTCCGACGGAATAATCCCGACGGAAGCCCCGATCCTGGAGCTCTCTACCGGGACGGGGGGGAGGGGGAGGGGAAGGAAAGGGGAAGACGGAGAAGGAGAGGCAGCGGTAAACGAAAAGGGCCGAGGAGCGTTACGTTTACGCCCACCGGATCTCTCCGCAACCGAGAGGAACACAGAGACAGAAACAGGGAGGGAGGGAGAGAGAGAGAGAGAGAGAGAGAGAGAGAGGTATTAAAGGTCCGAACGCGGATATTCCTTTACGATACCATCCTTCACCATAAACGTCACGTATCTTTGGCTAAAGAGAGACCCGTGCTGGCGCCCTTCGTGCGCTCACCGCACTTTTATTAACGACGTGACTCTGCTGACTTCCGGGGCACCGGATCGGCTCCTCGGTGCTCCGGGAACAAAAGGGATCGTCCCGGTGCATGTGAAGGTGCAGAAGAGGCGGCGCGCGTTTGTTCCTTCTCCTCCACACCCCTCCCCGCCCCGTTCCCGTTCCCCCGAAAACAATTACGTCGCTAAAAGGGACGGCGAGGAGGAGTCCCCGGGAGGGGCGGGGGGCTCGGGTCCAGGACCGGTTTCAGAAAAGTGTTCGAAAGTGTTGGAGTCGTCGCCGGGTCGCGAGCTTATTTATCGCGAATGAATATCGCGTGCGATGACGACGCCGCGGACGCGGCGAGGCGAGCAAAAATATGAAAGAGCCCGAAAGAGTGAGTCGAGTTCGTTGATCGGGCCGACGTTTCATCGCGATTAAAAGCGAACGAATGAAAGCGGTGAACGCAACTTTGTGGCGTCGGTTCCGCTTGAACGGACGAATGAAAGATTCGACAGTCCGGCGATCTTGTTCTTCCTCGGCACTCGGCCACGCCGCTCGAGATTAATGAATTTTAATCTCCCTCGGCTCAGAGCAGCTCAGCTGCAGCTGCGCGCGATCGATGTAGATCCGCGTCGCGTTATCGGCGACTCGATTTTCGACCTGCGAATCGGCGAGCGACTTTCACCATACGGGCATGAAAACGGTCGTCGGTCGCGAAGCATCGCGAAACGAGGACACGTCGAGAAGCTCCGAGTCCCCCGGTGTCCCCCGATTAAGAGCGAGCTTGCGTTCCAAGGTGCTCGTAACGCCGCTCTAAGAGCCCGTACCTGTCCACGGCCGGGTAATACCTGAAAACATGTCTCTATCACGGAGGAGAATCTCCCTCGTCCGGTAACGCCTTCGCATAAAACCGACGTTTTATCCCGTCTCCGGCGGCCGCGACGTGTTTACGGCGTTTCTATAGTCGACGGCGCAATAACGAGCGGGCACGGGAGAGCAGCGGACAGATGGTGGGGCGCCGGGGGGAGGGGGAGGGGAACACAGGGTGTTCCACGGGCGTGGGGTTAGGATATTTTCACGGGGCGGCATCTAAATTAAGAGACAGCCGAGCGTAAGGTGGCGCCGACGAGAGACAGAGAGAGAGAGAGAGAGAGAGAGAGAGAGAGAGAGAGCAGGCTTTTTCTACCCTTTTCCGGTTTCTCATTGGAGAAGGCGCGGAGGAGACCAATACGAAACCCGCGACATCCTCGGAACGCAACGAGTCTTTAAGTGCCCTCCTCCCTTCCTTTGCTTTTTCATGAAGGTGTCCCTTCCCTTTTCCCTCTTTTTGTGCTTCCCATCTCGATGTCCCCTCCCCTCCCCCCCCCTCTCMCTCTCTCTCCCTCTCTCCCTCTTCTCTTTTCTCTCTCCTTGTCCGTCTGCTGCCTCTCGCCCTCGATCATATCTTGGCTCGACCGGACGTGCAGCTTTGACGGACGCGTGACTCGTCCGATGCAGAAAATAATAATAACGATAATTCCACATTATGCGTTACGCGTTATCATTATATTACGCGGGATACGGCGCAATGGTAGTAATAGAAGTAGCATCCGCGGTGGGAAGCATTCGAATGAATGATGTGACGGAAAGAGATGTTCGGCAAGAATCGCTAGCGCGCATCACCCGATTAAACATGCATGCACTTAAAAACGCACTCGACGCGCGGCGAATCGTAATCGCACGGCAGATTATCTGGCTGCACTCACAAAGAAGGACAGCGCTTTGTATTCCATCGACGTGTCGTCTGGGTCGTCATGCCGACACGCCGCCAACGATACCGTGCCAAAAGGCTCGTACTTGGTAAGCAGACTTGATGCCGGACGTCTAAATATGCTCGAAGCCGCGAAATCGAACGATGGATCGCTCGACGCGTACTCCTTCGCGGAAAAGCAAGCCGGAGACCGGCTATCGAATCTGCCTGTCGAGGAGTTGGAGGGCTTTCATCGACGCGTTCTCGTTCCCATCGCTTCAACAGAGACAAGGATCTCGCATCGGGATTCGCGAGATTCGCGATTGGACCTCGCTCCTCGACCGAGCTTGTCGTAAGCAACGTTATCGCGCATTCGCTGGCGATTCGGCGAGATCTTGCAGCTCGCTTGCTCGCTTCGGGCTCCAGCGTTTACCGATCTTTCTTCTTCGCAGGTGTGAACTCGTGACCCGATCAGCGGAGACGTCCGCGTCATCCTGGGAATCCTTTCGCGTCGATGCTTGTATCAGCATTCGGATTGTCGGCAGGACGTCGGCCTCTTGCGGGGATTTAGAGGCAAACTCTCTCGCGCGTGTGTTATTCGGACAAACGGGAGCCTGCTGAAACGACAGGTCTCTATCTGTAATGACGGTAATCGGAAGCTCGCAACGAGCGAGACGAGCGAGCTGGACTCGCCGCGTTTTCGAACACCGTTCTCTTGCGTCACCTGCGTCAACTCGCGTCTCGACGGCTGAAACTGTTGAAGCTGAAGAAACGAAAGCACGCGTGAAAGCGGTTATCGAGAAGCCATCTCCCCGATTAATCCCCGCTTAATGTCTGTCCCGAAGCATCCATTGACATGGCGTCAATCTTCATCGAGATACGAAGCACGCGGAGCGATTAACGTTTTATTCGATTCGCACTTTGAGTAGGAAAATGCGCGTCGCGCGAGACGCGCTGTTATCGCAGCCGCATGGCGAGCGATGCGCACATATATAAGAAGGCGTGGGCAAATAAACAAGCTGTTGGTAAAGTAAATAAATAAATATCGCAGCTGATAAAAGCTGAATTGCACGCTGGGCGCAGCTTCCTCGATCGCCGTCGTGCTGACGTTCGCAGCATCGACCTACATATATTTTTCCAGGCGGACGAATAATGCAGCCGCGGATCGTTTATTGTACTGTCCGGGGCCTCCTCCTCACCCCGCGGGGGACCGAGGGGGATTCCTCTTCCATCCTGACCATCTGTCATTTGTCGAGTGGAGACTTTTCGAGGCGCGCGGCGCGCGTCCTGAATGGCGCGCGGACTCGTCTTCTCCTCTCGATGGCTCGTTATCGACAGTAAACTCGCCACTCGTCCTCACTCGTCCTGACGCGTTAATAATAATGTCAGATAGACATCCGCTCTCTCTCTCTCTCTCTCTCTCTCTCTCTCCCTTCCGATTCACGGAGCGCGGCCAAGTGTTTCCCGAAAGATAAACGCGTGCCATCGCGCGCACTCGGCCGGCGCTCCGGCATTCAATGATTCGCACGGGCAATTAAGCGACGTGACTCGCGCGATTCCCGATATGAAAACGTCATGACGCGATTAAGGACTCCCCCTGTCACCTGTTGGAACGACAGGGCGCCCGAGGGACTCGTTGCCGCACGCGTGTCACTATGGAGGAGGTGGAAGAGAGAGGAGAAAGAATCGCTGTTGGAGAACGTGAGATTCGGAGCTGATCGCGACAGGCCGATCATCTCGCTTCCATCGAGGCACCTGCTGACGATGATGGAGCGGCGCGGAGCTAAATTTCGCGTCGAGAAACTCATTAATAGAATCGCGCGCGCGCAAGAGAGAGAGAGAGAGAGAGAGAGAAACGCTGCGGCGAAACTTGGAGATCGCGTACACGCATACACGCACGTTCCGCTTCGGTTTCACGGCAATCGCAGCGCACTGTTTATCAAATCGATACCTCGTACGCACCCGTCGATGAGCCACGTCATAATGATCCCACCATTGCGGGCAATTCGATCGAGATGGCCGATGAAACGAGGGCATCGTTCGACGCGCGATCCCGCCTGCGGTGCCGCCGAGAAAAAGAAATCAAACGCCCAAAGGACAGAGCCGAGGGGGCTCCCCCTCGCCGTTCAAAGGGGGCGAGAGAGTGACCAACGGGGGAACGGGGGAGGGAGAGAGATAGCCGGGGTCCCCGGGTATTATCCACGCGGGTCCGGACCCGCTTCACGGCCGGGGAAGGGAGAAAGGCCCTTCGCGGCCGCGAAATAGCGTCAGTGGTTTGTGGTTTTTCATACGTGCCAGAAGTCACAATGGTGGATCCCGGAGCGATCCCTGTACGTAGCGCTCGGAACCGAATGCCCCTCCCCSCCCSCCCSCCCYYYCYCMCTCTCTCTCTCTCTCTCTCTCTCTCTCTCTCTCTCTCTCTCTCTCTCTCTCTCTTTCTCTCTATCTCTGTTTCCTCGCGGACGCGAGGTGGCGGGAAGAAAAGCAAGAAGAAGACGAGCAAGAAGAAGAGGTGGCTTTTGTTCCCACCTCGAGCGAGCTCGGCGCGGTCTGCCACTTTTTCACGTTTCCCCTCGCTCCTGCCCTCCCTCCCCCTTTCTCTGCCTTTCTCTTTGTTTCACCTCTTGCTCCCTTCTCTCTCCTGATCTCTCTTCCCTTTCGCCACTTGCTCGTCCCTCGTCCTGAGCCGACCGTATCCTCTCGGTACGGCTGATGCCCTTTGTCTGGAGGAAACGCGATTAGAAACCCTCGCAGCGCAATTTTGAGAGACGCTTCCGTCATAATAGCGCGTCCATTAGTCTCCGGAACAGCGGGGGACGATCTCGAGGAGCTCCGCTGCCGTTTCCTCGGCGCGGCCTCTCCGGGTGGCACCCTCGTCGCGGTCTTTAAGGCGCACGAGAGCTGCTTTCAAGAGAGAAGGAGAGAAAAAAGGAAGAAATCTCGTAAATTATCTCCTCCGGATAGCCGCGCGCAGTCCCGAGGACGACGCGCTGATCGCTGATCAGTCTCGTCAGTATCGCCTCGAGTTCATCCTCCGCGAATCTCCCGCGACTCCGCCCGTGATGCCCGGCCTCGCGAGGGGTTCCCTTCAGGGAAGCGACGCGAACGAAAGCAAACGGTGGACCATCCTGAGGCTCGGCGAATCCCGAAGAGGATCGCGGCAGCGATAGCCAGAAGACAGAAGCCCGTGCTTTGTGGCCCATAAACAAGTCACGAGTCAATGCTAGCGGCACGAGCGCAATCGCGCATTTGTATTTTGAGCGACAGCCAATATTTAACTCCGACGACGACGACGACAACGGCGGCCACGACGTGCCGCGAGGGGGCTGCCACGGCTCGCGAGAGCCATGTTTCTCAAGGCCGAGGCTAGCCGAGCACGCGCGATCCCTCTTGGACGTCGGCGGAGGCCCTACATGCTGCTTTCGACGAGGTAACCGGAGAGGTTCCCGTGATTCCTGGAAACTTGGTCGCGAAGCGACCCGGCCGACGACCGAGTCACCAAAATGACCAAAGGGCGTCGAGGATTCCAGCTTCCGCTCCGTTACGCTCTCCGCCCGATCGATCGCGCTTTTCAGCACTTCCGTGGAGGAAGCGTGTTGTGGATCGCGGAGTCGAAGGAATCTCGACGACGCGACAAAGCGCGAGAGCTGATGACTGATGGCGATGACGATGAGCCGTGGATGGATGGCTCGCGATGTACAATCCGCCTTGGATCGAACGATCGACACCTGCGAGCGCCGACAAACGGGCTAAACATCGTGTCGTTTTACACATAATTGTTATCCGATATCGGGGGCGAGCGTCTCGAACTTTCTCTCGGCGAGAACGGTTTCGAGACGACGTTTCTGATCGTCTGCTGATTGGAGCCGGAGAAGAGAGGCTTTCCCGACGACGACGATCGCGGATCTAATCGCGGATCTAAACCGAAAACGGATTCCGCGCGGAGGAGACTCTCTCGTTGTCAGAGACAACGTCCGGTTCCCGCTGCGGATTGTGAAAGAGAGTGGAAGACCGTAATCGCATTAGCGGTCGCTTTGCGAGCGCCTCCGTCCGCGGGACGTCCCTCGCCATTACCTCGGCTCGTACCGTGACGAATCCGTTCCACGGGATCGCTTCTGTCACCAAATCACGTCGCTTTTGCCACGCCACTCCAGGCTCGCGATGCCGAGCAAGCGGCTAACGAAGGTGCACGAAGCCGTGCGATGCCGTGGAACGCGGAGATAAGGCGCAATGGGCGAAAAAACCTCATTAATATCCTGACTGGCGAAACGGCATTCTAACCGAGCCATTCGTGACGGTTTCGCGTGTTTTCGCGCGGTCAACGAAACGCTGCCGGCGAGAAACGTTAGCCGCGCTCGCGTATCTCTCTCTCTCTCTCTCTCTCTCTCTCTCTCTCCTTCGGAGAGAGGAGCATCGTCGATCGTTGCCGGAGCGACATCCGGCCAGGCCGGGTCGGGCCGGGTCGGGCCGGCCCGGGTAAATTGAGATATTAAGAGATATCAAGCGCATCGCTGCGCTCTCGAGTGCGCATCGAAAATCCATCGCTTAACGATCCGGCGACATCTCCTCCGGCCCGTTTCTCTCAAAGTCGCCCAACAAATAGGAAAAAAGCCCGCGGGTTCTCGCTTAATTAGAAGACGGCGACGAATAGCGCGGCGTGATTGGACGAGATAAAGCTGCTGGCAGTTGCGGCAGCTAAGTGGACCCCTATATTCCGCTACCAGCAGCTCCGAAGCCTCCTAATTGTCGAGATCGAGCACCATAATTACACCCTCCGCGAGCCGTCCTCTCGTCCTCTCGTCCTCGCGTTAACGGAACCGGACGAACCGTGGCAAAACGACGAGGAATGACGTCGGCAGGCAGGTAGAACCCGCAGCAGGGGAATTAACAAGTCCGGCTTCCCGATAAGAAGCGATAAAAAGCCACTCCCGGAGGGGARGGGCCCCTGMCCCGCCGGTGGCTCGCGCGTTTCCCTCGCGCGATAAGGACTTGGGGAACGGGCCCAGGGGACGGGCCAAGCTGCCCAAAAGGTAGCGTCGATACGTACCGATCCGTTCCGAGAAAACGGAACTTAAAACTAATGAAAACGCCACGGCCGAAGCTGCGCGTTACTAGCTGTGCGCCGAAATTCCGCTTAGCCGCAGATCGGAACGCTCGGCCGCGGCCGAGCGCCGTCACGCCAATTTTACGTGACTCGGCACGGTAGCGGAATCGCATTACCATTCGTTACTCGAGTTTATTGACACGTTAGCGAGAGAGAGAGAGAGAGAGAGAGAGAGAGAGAGAGATCGCGCGATCGGTTGAAATTTGCGAGAAATTAACACCGCGCACCGCGCGGTTAAAAGGCCGCGCTCTCAAAGCTGTATCCGATCCTCGATCGATCGGAGGAAACGACATTCTCGCGTAGCGCGCCGTTCCCCCCGCAGTTTCTCTCTTTGTAAATCAAAGCGGATTATCCTCCGCGTCAGACGCGAGCGAGTGCGAGTGCGAGTGCGTGAACCGTCGCGGTTCAACCGAAAAAACGTAAATTACATCCAAATCGGGCTCATCGGGCTCATCGGCTAATAGCGCCGGCATCGCGCAGCCGATTACTTTATCAAGAGTGCCAACCGCTCCCCTCCCCTCCCCCGCACCCTCTCCCCCCGCGTATTATATAATCCATGACAGATGGCCGTGCCCGTGCTTATCCGGGCCCGTGTTTACCTTCCGTCCGTCACTCGATAGGACTCGATAGGAGGCGATAGGCTGGCGATGGAATACATTTTCGTCCGTCACCTGCCGATCGCGCAATAACGGGGCGCGAATTCCAGAGGCGCAGCGTGACTCGCGCCTACTCGCGCGTGTTCCATAACTTTTCGCGCTGAATTGCGTCCTGTTACATTACGAGTCCGAGCAGCGCCGCGCGATCAAGCATCGACGCTAGCCGATAGACTAGCGCAAACTTGTGCGCAAACGGCAATTGGCGAGTCGAGCTGAATCCGCGCGAGTCCCCCGCGAGTGAGAAGGTTCGAGAAGGTTTCGAGAAGGGCGAAATGCGACGAGCTTGCTTGGACGTTACGGTTTCGTTGATCGTCCTCTTCATCGATCGTTCAACTCACCAGTATAACACCAGGCCGGCCAAACGACAGGGCTCTCGGTGTCCAGCTCCCTCATTCTCTCAGCGACCCGCGGACATCTCCACTCCGTTCTTGCCGAGCTGGCGGTAAGAATGTCCAGTTTGGCTATCCAGGTGGGAACCTCCGGGAACCGCTCCGCGTGGCGGCGAGTCGCGTCCAGGTAGGAGCCACCTGTTGCGCGCGGCTGGGAGTTTCAGGTGAATCGCTACGGATCTCGTTTCGATGTCGCTCTCGAGCGAGCCAGCCTGCTCTCGACACCCTCGACACCACCACCCGGGTGTCCGCGAGGAGAGATAGATACGTGTTATCGTGCACGTGCAAATGAAGGATTCCGAGAGACAGATAAGTTGCTCTTTGCCGTCACCGTGCTCCGGTTACGCCGCTGATAAGGCACGGAGGACTCGTCATCGAGGAGTCGCTACCTCGTCGCCGTTTCCTCTCCTCGTCGTTGCTCGTCGCGCAACGACGATAACGCATTCCCCCAGGTCCCTCGCGCGTGTTACACGGAAAGCTGCGCGGCACTCGCGCTTCGAATCGCGCACTAAATGTCACGGAAATGTCAATGAGGTGCCGCCGACGTTTGACACCTTCGTCTGTCCCCTTCCTCGGCCCTCACTCTGCCACTCGCCGGTTAACGGGTGTCCTCGCGCGAATGACGATCGACTCTCGAGCCGATCAAGCAACATTCGCTGCCACGAGGTTGCGCGAGTCGAGAGTCCCGCCGACGACGACGACGACGACGACGACGACGACGACGATGACGACGACGACGACGACGGCGACGGCGACGGCGATCGATTCGATTCAACAAACGTTCGTCATTCCCCCGTCGACGCGACCGCCGATGATCGATGATCGAAAGCGCCGATTCGCTCTCTCATTCGGACTCTCCTTCGTTGATTCCACTCGTTGCTCGACACCTGCTCGAGCCTGTTCCGCTTGGCCGGTGTCAGGAGACGGCGCGTTCCATCGCTCGGTTATCACTCGGGATCACTTTCTTCACCCTTTACGTACACCGGCCGATCGGCCGAGCCCGGTAATCGCAGAGTCTACTCTCGACCCGATCGATCCTCGCGCCTTCAGTCCGGGAGGATCGTTGACGTACCGCGGGATGACACGACACTACAACACGGCACTGCTGCGTGAGGTGATGTCGAACAGGATAGACGGATAAACAGAGACAGTACGGGGGAACAGAGAAAGAGAGAGACAGGTAGGGGGATAGACGGAGGGAAAGAAGACGGAAGAGGTAGTCGGCGAGGAAGCGGCAGAGAGAGAGAGAGAGAGAGGAGGGAGGGAAGAAGAAGAAGAAGAAGAAGAAGAAGAAGAAAAGCAAGAAAGAGAAACAGAGAAACAGAGAAACAGAGAAACAGAGAGAGAGAGAGAGAGAGAGAGAGAGAGAGAGAGAGAGAGAGAGAGAGAGAGAGAGAGAGAGAGAGAG
>JAHMML010000015.1:400820-451566 GCA_020341155.1 Eciton burchellii
GAGAGAGAGAGAGAGAGAGAGAGAGAGAGAGAGAGAGAGAGAGAGAGAGAGAGAGAGAGAGAGAGAGAGAGAGAGAGAGAGGGAAGAACCTGACCACCGGGACACACCGCGCTGCCTTGGTAGGCACGACACACAAGTAAGCGGAGTGGCACTTGGGTTGGTGCACCTGCCACGAGAGTCCGCGCCGTAATGGGAGCGGGGCAACGGGCGGCAGGTAGGCAGGCCCATGGCTCGTCAACCTGCGGAGAAGGGGAATCAGTCACATGGCGAGTAGTCCGCGTTGCCTGCGAGGGAGGTGGTAGCCAAAGTAGATGGTGGTGGATGAACGAAGGTGGTGATGCTGGCAGCGGCAGCGGTGGCGATGGTGGTGGTGGTGGTGGTGGTGGTGGTGGTGGTGGTGGTGGTGGTGGTGGTGGAGGTGGTGGTGGTGGAGCTGGTGGTGGTGGTGGTGGATCGTGGTAGAACGCAAGAGTACCACGAGGGGTTCTCCGCAGGAGGAGAGCCGACTTGGCCGCCACCGGTGTAACCTGTTGCGACGATCGATGCATCGCGCGTGTTCCGGCCGGGGAGAAAAATTCGAGATGATTTTCTCGCGGCAGAACGGCGAGGAGACGAGGGAGAGAGGGGCGGCTGAATAAATCTCGAGGAGAGAGGCCGAGCATCGACGGCGACTCGAAGACGCAAGGCCCGACGAGAGTAAAATCGCACAGGTGCACGGAAATAGATTTAACGGATAAAGCACGGATAGGTGGCTATTCGCTTCCCTTTGTTCCACGGCGCCGAAACATTTAACCAACATCATTGTCGGAAGGGGACAGGCACCTGCTTTGGCCTTGGCTACCGATTATGGTTCAGCGGGATACTCCGCGGCGTCCGGGTTCCATATTTGGAGCCTCCTGCGAGATAGGGCGAAAGAGCGCCCATTGAATTCCACTCGTTTCTTCCCGGAGAGCTGAGTCGCTAGAGCCTGACGGTAAATTGTCTCTGACGGAATTTCTCCAAGCTTCACGTCTCTCAATGCCCGGCTATCAATGCTACGTCTCTCTTCGCTCCTGCGAGCTCGCGCAGCTTCCGTCAAAGCGGAACGAAGTGCAGCTTGTCCGACGCGTATGGCACAGTTGTTCGAACAAGTAACGCGATATACATCGCGCCTCTCTGGCCTCTCCAAGAGGGCTCTCGCCATCGTCGGAATTTCGAAGCCAACAGCGTCAATGATCGTCGATCGCTAGCCGAAACGAAGCTCGTCTGGCGAACGGTCCCCGGGATCGGAATCCCGCCTAAATGAATAATCATTTTAATTATGCGCTATGAGCGTGCATCCGCTTCTGATAGCAATCGGAGGTCAGGCTTTATTCATCCATCCGAGTTAACAATAATTACACGGCACCCCGCGGAAATCCCACAACACCGTCGGAGCGCGTTATCTCCCAGATTATCCTGGAAGCGTCGCCTTAGGTGTCCGAACGTGTTCAGAACCCTACACCGCAGTGGGGTATCCACTGCGCGCGGGCATACCGAGATGAGAGCTTGTTACGTTAACCATCATATTGTTTTGCGAGGGCGAGACGCCGCCTCGACCGAGCAGCGTGCGCGCCAAGGAGAAACGAGTAGTGAAGTTTGCCCGGCTTCGAGGTGTACCATCAGCAACGATATATCGCGCCCGATATATATCATTCGGGGAAGAGAGAGAGAGGGGAGGGAGAGAGAGAGAGAGAGAGAGAGAGAGAGAGAGAGAGAGAGGGAGAGAGGGAGAGAGGGAGCTTCTACACACCGGCTCGTTACACGTATGCGTGTAACAGGTGCATGCATGTGTTGCGTATCCGTACGTGCGCCGGAGGCTGCGCTCCGAGCTTCTCGTTTAGATATCCGCTCCGCGAGATTATTCGAGCGAGCGACGAAGCTGCGCTCATCGAAGCGTCCGGATGGACGTTCCGCCGTAGTGGTATCCTATCTGGCGTCGATCGGCGGGCTTCCGCAGGTAGCGATTACCACCTCGGTGATTTTCCTTGGCGAATAAACGATCACCGATTAAACGGTCCGTCGACCTCCTCTGCACGCGCGCGCGCGCGCGCGCGCCAACGGGATGTATTAATCGTTCGGATGGACCGATACGACTCGTCCGTCCTTGCGTCGATTCCCGTCGCGGGAATTAATTAGAGGGATCGCCCTACCGATCGCCCGCTCTTCGGAGATCCTGCCTCTCTTCGCATCCTGGAAGCTGCGCCTCGTGCCTCGCCCTTCATTCAAGCGACCAGGTTTTTCCGACAATGCCAGCTGATGCATCGAGGATTCCGTCCGGGCTCATCTCCGGGGGACTACGAGGCGCAACCGGTGGCGTTGCTGAATACGTGTTCATTATTTATGAGCAACGCCTCTCGGCATCAACCGGACCGGCCTCTCTATCGGCCGGTAGGCAACCGGCAGAGCAAGGCAACCGGATAACGTATTACGTCTTCATATTTTTTTCCCGCCTTCCCGTGCACGCCCGGTAATTAAAGGTGCCCTGCCAAGGACTCGATGATTTAGCGGCGATGCCGCGGCGACCTGATAAGATGGGATTGCTCGATAACGAGGCTCCTTTTCGTTATACGGCCGTAGGACGGCCGCCGCGGCCTTATCTCTCGCTTATAACATTCGTGTAACTCGCGGCTACCGCCCGGGCGAGTTTATCGCGTGTCTCGCTTGACGCCGTGCGTGTCGCGCGGAATTTTATACCGCCGATGCTCGCGCCGCTGCGCGCCGCGAGATAAATGATGACGTCGCATGGCCGACCGGCCGGTCGGCCGGAGAGAAGCAGTAAATCCCACGGACGGCCAATCCGTTGATAAATTAATCGCGACAGATATCGAATCACGAGGGAGAACCCTCCTCCCTCTTGTCTTCCGATCGGCTCGCGGCTTACGGACGGTGTACTCGTTCACCGCTCCGCGAGAGCCGCGACTGCCGCGCGATCGGGAAGGCAGGCAGGCGTCGAGCCCGGCATCCACCGGCGTCGCCGGCCGTAAAGGACAGAGGGGGGGGGGGGGCAAGGGCAACCCTCCTCGCCGTCCCCTCCCTCCCTCCCTCCCTCCCCCCTCTCATTACGGTATGCTGGATGAAAAGTGCTCATATTTCATGGACTCGTTCCGGCGTGCCGCACGAGAACCCCGACGGCCTCCGCGCGTACTAGCGCGCGTTACAAGTTACAGTCCCGTTGAGTGGAGAAATTTACGTTCGTCAGCAAAAGGAGAAGGACGAAAGACGTCGACGACGTCAACGACGATGAGGACGATGACGACGGCGAACGAGGCGGACGGCAGGACGATGCCCGATGATGATTTCGACGATTTAATTGAAACGTCCGACCGGCACTAAAATCCCTCCGCCCCTCCTGCGCGCGCTATTTGCCGCGTCCCTCCTCAGCGTCGCTTCCTTCCTGCGCTCCCCGCGGGACCCCTCCTCCTCCTCCTCCTCGCTCGTGTTGGAACGTGTTGCATTAGCGTTTTTCGAATGAAGCCGTAAGCCGCCGCGCCGGCATCTCGCGGCGCGGCGTCCCCTGACGCTGATGAGCCGATGAGCGGAATTGATGATTAGATAGGGCTTTATGGGTGCGCGTTATCTCTAGCCGAGACGTTCCCGCGCGGCCGTAAAACAGAAAAGTCCCGGTCAATTTCCAGCGGAATATGCAAATCGGCGAGTGCGTCCTCCCGGGCGACACGCTCGTAAATTCTACATTCTAGAATCTCGGCCCGCGGCGACGATACGTGCCGATCCGAGCGATCCGACGTAAAGTTACTCGTCGTCGTTTGACGAACGCCGTCGTAAGGGAGGAGACGCGAGAGCGCGCGTGCGTGTACGTGCGCGTATCGGCGTCGTCCTGTCGCCGGATCGGCGATATCGATGGGTTCGAGGAGCGACGAGAATCATCCTCGTCGTCGTCGTCGTTTCTCGGAGAGCGCGGCTCCGATGAATTTTTCTGGCCGGCCGGCCAGTTTTATTGGCCGTTTGATTTACGGCGAGCCGGGGCCGGCGCGTAATTTGTTGCGCCGTATTTAATTTGCCCTAAAAGCGCGACCACGGAGGGAGGGGGCGGCGCGGCGCGGCGCGGCGCGCCGGAGAACCGAGGAAGCCGCACGCTCGCGCGCCTCCCCGACGAGCGGTAAAAACCAAGCGGTAAAAGCCCGCGGTTGGCACTTTTTACATCGCGCACACGCGCGGACGTTCCTTAATGAGCCGTGTCAATGACACGTATACGTCGTACATCGAGAGGCTGGAATCCATTCGCTCGTCTCCCGCCGATTCGCGGGAAACTGTCGGCGAACCGATCGACATCTCGCGCGCTCCTCATTTCCCTCCCTTCTCGCGAGCCGCTTCTGTCCCTCGGTCGATTGATCGGAGAGGAATGCCTGGAGATTCGCTGCGAATCAAACGAATCAACGTCCGCACGCGCGTCGTCCGCGCAATTATCGGTAATTCCATCTCATCTCGCGCGATCATCCGCGATAGCGCGATAGCGGATCGGAACGCGGTGCAGCAATCTCGGCTGCCGCGGACTCTCGCGGTCTGGAAATGTCTAATCCGAGAGGCTTCTTGCCCTGCGGCAGGGGAGGAAGGAGGAGGGGATTTGATCGAACCCGCGGTTTTTGCACGGTCGGTTTTTGTTATTCGGACGCGCGATAAACGACGCGCGGACCGGCCGTGAATTTGCGAGATACGCGATATCGCGCTCGTCGTCGCCGGTGCGATCGGCTAAATTAAGACGGAAAGATGGCGATCCGAGTTTTTCGGCTGGTCGAAAGATCGCCGGCACGCTCGTGCCGATTAATATCGCCCCGCGCGCCGGCGCGCGATACGATAAACGAGATGATAAATACGTACACGCACTATTATGGCGCGCGAGAGCTCACGACGCGAGATACCGATGAATCAGCGGTGCTAAAGGTCAGACGAATGAACGTGCACTTGAAAGGTCAAGGAAAGATGCAGGTATCGAATGGCCGCGTCGGCAAAAAATTTATATAAGCGGAACGGTCCGTCATGCCAGCAGCTTCGATCCGAGCCGCTCTGGAAAGTTCTGGGAAGGATGATGAGCTCGCAGGAATGTCCAGTTGTACGCGTCGAGTTCCGTTCGGCGAGAAGCTTGACGATCGATGTTAGATGTTGGATTCATTGGATTTACTAGCCGCGCAAATTCACTGCCCTTTTCTCTTTCAAAGTTCCGGCTCGCTTCTCGCTCGCGAGCCGATGCGGCAGCTTGCTCTCGAGCCGAGTCCTCATCCACGGTGGATCGCTGCGGTTCCTAAAGTTTCCTCCCTGAAGTCTCCCTCGCGAGATCTTTTGTAGGCTTGCGAGTCGTATCGCGAGTCACGTGCGTCTTCGATCAATCAATTCGGCGGTTTCGGCGACGTTCGTTTCGAAACTGCAAAGCAGGCGCCGCCAGTGTCCGCTCCTTATCACAGGCCACCATGTATGCGCCTGCTTTTGGAGGTTATGTCGCTCGCTCTCTCGTTCCCAGAGCGCAGCGATGTCAACACTTGGAAGTCATAGACGATAGACGCTCCGATTCTCCGAAAGTGCCTTTCGAGATTGGCGGAAAAAGGAAGCAAGGAATTAATTTGTACGCGAAAACGAAGTCGATTTGTTAGGAACGATTGCGTTTCGAGGAAATCCGACACGGGTCAGATAGCCGGGATATCGGACGAGTCTTGGCCGCGTTTCTCAGACGCGAGGCAGATCCCGATTGGAGTCAAAGCGAGCCAAGTGGACCATCTTTGACGTCTCGGTTCATCGCGCCCCTCCATTCGGGCGAGGACGTTACGAGGACCGCAGGCCGCGGCCGCGCCGATAAAATATACCGGATATCGCTGTCGGTTCTTGTCCTTTCGGCGTTGAAAATCCGCAATTTACGGCACGATTCGGCATTAATATCGCGCCGGCCGGCCTTAACGGCGGCCCGCGTGACGTAGCACGCTCTTCATTTTCGTTTATCGTCCGCGCGCCAACGCGCAGGGCGCAGGGAAATTTAGGGCCTAATGTAATCCCATAATTTAGTCCGGCAGCTAAACGGGAGAGCAGCGCACGGAGAGCGTAGGCAGAAACGTAAAATCCTCCAATTTAGGCCGATAATTTATTCGACGATGCCGCGCGGCGCGTAGAAGCGTCGAATTCTTCCCTCCTTACCGATGTTAGATCGCTAATTTATGCGCGCGCGCGCGCCCGATCCAACGAACGGATTCGGCTGGATCATCGAGGACGAGGCGCGATCCGAACGCGACAACGCGCTCGCCGTTGAAGAGCGCGAGCGCGTGAATCATCTTCAGAGCAGGGCAGAGAGTTGAGTCGAGTTGAGGCGGAGAGCCGCAGCATCGCGCGTATCAAAGATGCTCAAAGAGAAAATCGGCGGAGCTTATCGGCGGAACCGCGGCACGCGTAATCGTTTCGAGGGAAACAGCCGCGGCGAGCGGGCGAGGGGGCGGCGAGCTCGAGAGGGCGGGAGAGGACGAGCACGAGGGGCAGCACAACACCACGCATACGGTGCACAAAGTGCAATTTCATAATTTTTGCCTCGTAAAATCCGAGCAATGAGCGACGTAAAAATGAATAACTGGAGGAGCGTTCACCCGCGGAACGCGAGCGCGAGTCGGCGGAGCGACCCTCGCGTTCCCTCCGCCGCGGCTCTCCCCCGGCCCTCCCCCGGCCCTCCCCCGGCCGGGGGCTCGAGGTGGTCGGGGAGCCCGTCGGTGGTGGTTGCCCCGCTGGCCCTCGTTGGCAAAGTCGGGAGGATTTTTATCTTCCGGGATGGAATAGATTATCTTTATTTACGAGCAATCTGCGGTACGGGCAAATTGTTTGGGAACGAGTAAGGGCCGCTTATTTAAAAGCCGTAAAACTTATTCAATACGCGGACGCGAACTACATACGGACGTATGTGGACTGAAATCCCACATAGGGCGCGCGGCGTGCACAGGAATGCGCGTGCTTATGCCCGCGCTCGTCCGCTTGTCTACTTGGATCGCCAGCGCGCCGGGTCAAATCGATAAATGAGGTATCGCATGTCGAGCGGATCCTTCGTTCTCCTTCGCGACGCTATCGTGACGCGAAAGGACCGTAGCTGGAAGCTGCCAGCGATGTTTCTAGACTCCCCGAGCAGCAAAAACCCGCTTTCGAGAGGTGGAACGGTGTTGCGGTACTCTGCGTGAAAAAGCTGCGGCTCTCTCCCTCCCCCTCTCCCTCTCTCTCTCTCTCTCTCTCTCTCTCTCTCTCTCGCTCTCCAAGTCGAAATTAGGGTCATCGAGAGACACAGAGTCGAGAGGAAGAGCGCAGGAGGAAGTCGCGCTGAATCGCCGGAATCGCCGAGCCTTCCCGATCCCGAAACTGCACCATCTCGAATCGAGATCAGCGATCGATCCCTCGCCGTAGCGAGACGAGCCGCAGCATCCGGAGGGACATCCGCTTTGGATCCGCGACACTTGGAACGGCTCCTAGAAGCCAGATACGATTAAGGAAACCAGAAAGAGGCGTAACGCCGTAAAATGCGAGACGCGCGAGATGTTACATATCGACACTCGCCAACTGCAGCCAGGATTAATAATGCCGGTTGTCGAGGACGGCGGGGAGGGGGGAGGGGCAGGGGCAGGGGAAGCGACGACGAAGAAGAAGAAGAAGAAGAAGAAGAAGAAGAAGAAGAAGAAGAAGAAGTGGCACAAGAAGACGACGAAGAAGAAGAGGAAGCGGGAGAGGAGAGGAGAGAGAGAGAGAGAGAGAGAGAGAGAGAGAGAGAGAGAGAGAGAGAGAGAGAGAGAGAGAGAAGAGCAACGAGAGGTGCAGCCTCGGGTGCCGGGCGGGGCTCAGATGTTTATCCCGGTCGACCTCTCTTCCCCCCGTACTCCTCCTTCCTAGTGCCCCTCTTCGTGGTCTCCGATGTGCCCCCTTCACCTCTGGTTCTTGCGCAGAAGGAGCGCGCCCTCGGCAATCCGAGGCGCTGCGGAGCGTTGCATCTACGTTATGCGTGCTCTTGTTGCTCGGATGCACTCGCAGTGGCGTCGCAACCGTCTCCCTTCTCCCCGATCTGCCGGACGTGAATACGACGCGAGTGGTCGCGATCGCGAGCGAGGCCATCGAGACACGGGAAACTCGGTGCCGAAGCGGCTGGCCATAATTTGCTTGCGTAATTTCAGGATGAGCGATTTCCGGATGTTGCAGCCGGAGTCGACGCGACAGAATCCCGACCGATCGGGACGAGTAATGTCGATAATTTCAAAGCTGGACGCTTCGGATGCGAGAAATAGAGATAGAAAGATAGACAGAGAGAGAGAGAGAGAGAGAGAGAGAGAGAGAGAGAGAGAGAGAGAGAGAGGGAGGGAGGGAGGGAAGGGAGTCAGCCCGAAGCGCGTCATTGGAGAGAGCGTCGCGAAGAGCGAGGCGGAGCGCCTCGCTTCGACAACCGTATCGATCGTAATCGAGATGACCGGAAAGAAGACCGGGAGGCCGAGGTCTTCGGCTTGTGACGAGGCGTCGGGCAGTCGGGTCTCGCAAAAAAATCAACGTTAATCAGACACTTGGTATCGCCCGTACTCGGCTGCCGGTGAGTCGAGAGCGATCTAGCTCTCGCAGCAGGTTCTCCGCGGCAAAAAATCGATGAATGAACTTACGCCAGAGCGGACGTTCTCGGGTTGACGAGCGTTCATCGCGTTCTTACTCGTTGAAACACGCGGGCGCGCGCGCGCGATGCCTCTTTGCGACTCTTGGCGATTCGGCTCACGTTCCATCAGTGGAATCTCGATAAAAATTCGTTGTTTCTCCCGTTAACGCCGCTCGAGGATGGATGCAGCTTCACTTTCCTCTCGAAAGCGTCAAAGCGGACTCCAACGAAATAAGGCGCAATCCCCGCGCAGCGATCCGATCTCATGCATATGGATGAAAACACGGTCGGCAATTATCGCTCGAGCAATTAACTCGACCTATCACGAGTTAATCTCCTCTCGCCGTGGCTGCCTCCGATTTTCATCCCGCGCCGCTACACGCCAGCAATAATACGATTATTCGTCGTCGCGGGCGATCCCATCCGCACTCGATCGGCGATCGGCCATCGGCGATCTATCGATCAACGACAGCATCGTTGCGCGCGGGCGCGAACGGATCGGAGCTAATCATCCGCCAACGCCGCGCGGACCCATCGAGATAAGCCGAGTTCGTGGCGAGCCACGACTCGCCCGACTGCAAGCCTCCTCTCCCCACCCCCCCACCTCCCCCACCCCTACAGATTCGTCCGTAAGATGGTTTCATCGAGCACGTATCCCACTGATGACGCACTTCCGGCCAAGTGAACCCTCGCGGCGGCCCCCGCGATAATTCCGGAGGATCGAGAATGGAGCGAGCGAGAGCGAGAGCGAGAGAGCGAGAGAGAGAGAGAGAGAGAGAGAGAGATCCATCCACCGTGACTCCGTGGCCCCGTGACGACCCCGAAGAGATGTTTGCTCTTGTTGCGGTGCTATGCGCCGTAGCGACCGGCGGCTGTACGGAGGTACAAGAGGAACAAGAGGAACGACAAGAAGAGGAGGAGGAGGAGGAGGACGCCGAGGAGGACGAGGGAGGAGAGGGAGGAGGAGGCAAAGAGGATCAAGGAAGAGCAGCGAGAGGAGCAAGAAGTCGACGCGGCGATGAGGCGGGAGGGGGAGGGACGGGGAAGGTGGAGGACGGGTCTTGATCCAACGCCTAGCCTCCGAAGGAGCTCGCTCGGGCGCCCGATGGTAGCGGTTCGCTCATCATTGTAATTACTTCGCAAGGATGTACCAGTATATTGGATCATTATCGACCGCTCCATATCTACCACCTAGCCCATAAGTATAGACTTATGCCCCCGTTGCCCGGCCGCTGATCCGTACGCCCCCTCCCCCACCCCGCCCTCTCTCTCTCTCTCTCTCTCTCTCTCTCTCTCTCTCTCTCTGGCTGTCTGCCTGCCTGCCTGTCTCTTCGCTTGTCTCTTTCCTTTTCTCTTTCTCTCGCCACATGCATGATGCATGCGTGCGCACGCACTCCCGTGCGTGCGCGAGGACACGCATCGGCGTCTCAGGAAGCGGCCGAGGAACGGGCGAGAGGGAGGGGACGGTCCGGGAGGGAGGGGAGGGAAACGCGATCGGAGCACGTAGCGGCTAACGACTCGTGTGGCTCTCCTGGTGAAACAGCCGCGGCAACCGGGGCAACTTTCTAAAGGGGACTCGCCCGCGGGACGCTCGCGAGCATCCGTTTCCGCGAGAAGGCGATGACGCAGAAGGCTGGACGCGCGATAACGGAGTAATCGACGCCGGCGAGGATCCGTGAAATGTTAATGAGAGATCGTTGCCTCGAGGACGGAAGGTGAGAATCGCGACGGCCATTCGTCACGCAGCGGAAGTCGGCACGCTCGACCGTGTCGAAGGACACGTGTCGCGCGAGAATCATCGTTGCGGGGCCGTAATCGCGAGAAAGCTTTTATCGCGAGAAAGAAGGGACAGGCTCGTGTCCTCGCGCGATCGATACGATTCAAGATCGTGATCTCGGAAACTATAAAGTCACCTTTCCAGCAAACGCCCTCTCTCTTGAGCCATAATCAGCGATCCGCTGGAGGCAGATTGTTTAAGATTCTTATAGGCTTTATTCTTTGTCGGGAGTTTTGGACACTCGAGAACCCAATGTAAGCAATGTGTCGAGCATGCGTCGATGATGAGTCCCTGAGTGGGGGACGTAGGTCGTCAACTGTTACGAAAAACAAAAGAGTACCGCTTTTCCTCGCAGTTACCAAGCGCCTGTATCCTCAGTGTAGCGCGAGACGTAAGAGAAGACGGTCACTTGTTCAGAGTAAGAATCGAAATACTATAACTGCTAATTCGTTTGCCAATTAAAAGAAGGTAAAAAGGTAGATAGTTATCTACGTCTCTTATCTTTACCCGTCACCCTATCCAGAATCGGCATAAATAAATATTTGAGCAGTGTGGAGCGAATTTATATCGAAGGCGCTCTAACACAGATCGATTTATCGTTGATTACTCTCGTGAGAGATCGATCAACGACTTGAGGAACGGGGACTTTGCGCGCCGAACGTTTCGAACAGGACGGGGGAAAATCCCTTTCCGGCAGCGCCGATTGGAGATTCGCGGCCAGCATTAATCCCGCTAATCAGGTCAGCCGATTGTCGTGCAGAGCGAGCATCGTGTAGCGGAAACGATTACACGCGCGCTTGATAGCGCGCTCGATATATCGATGGATACTGCGTGGCCATGTCGGTTATTATCGTCGGTGATTTATATCGGAGGTGATTTATCGCCCGGAGAAGGAAAAAGAAAGAAGAGAGTCGCATCTATCGCGATGTTTGGTCGAGCGTGCATCTCGGCGATGGGGATCCGGACCGGATCGTGAGGGATCGCCTTAATTTACACCTCGTGCATCATAGCCTTGCCGATCTTGCGCGACCTTGTCACGGATCTCGCGGAATTGAAATCTGATCTCGTCCCCGCCAAAAGAGAAACGCCTCTTCCGATCGCCGGTACGGTGTCGGATACTAGGGTGGATCCTTCGAAGGATCCGCTCGATCTCTCTTCACGCCGAGCGCGCCGAGTAAACGCAAATCTCGCCGCGAATGGGGCCGCGCGTAATTTGCAGCAACGTGCGCGATAAACGAGCGCCGACTCGAATGCACGGATATCGCGATCGCGCAATCGCAGCTTTCAACTCCCGGCGCATCCCTCGGGGAGGTTGCCAACCCCGGGCGACCGTTAGACCAGGGATCCAGATCTAGGATCAAAGATGCAGCAGGCCGGGATCGATCCGGGACGCGCAACGGGAGCCCGCCGCGCGGACCAAGGAACGGGAGCGCATCGAGAGATGCAGGCTTCGATAATTCTTCAGGGTATGTCGGTGCTCGTCGTGCTCGCCCGAGTCTTGCCTATCGAGGCGAGGCGCGCTCGATGCAGGAAGCAAAGAGGTACTCTCCCCCTCTCCCTCTCCCTCTCTCTGTCTCTCTCTCTCTCTCTCTCTCTCTGTCGCTCCGTCGCGATCTCGCTCCCGCGGCCGACCTACGCGCCGGAGATGCTCAGGTGTAAAACCGTTGATTGCCACGGCGCGGTATTTTCTCTTTGCACGGCGATGGTAGCGGTGGGCGTGCCGGGCACGACCGAAGGGAGACGGCCAAGGCCTCCTCATCGCGCGCTACCGCGCGATTATGTTTATTATACATACTCGGTCAGGCGCGCGCGCGCGTGCGCGCGTGCGTACGTACGTGCGCGTACTTACACGGGATCCGCTGGCGAACGTGAGGCTGCACGGGCGCGCCGTGGACCACGCCGCGTGAATGGCGACGGCTACCGTGAACAATCCGCTCGCCGGCGCGATTCCGTTCGACGGCGACGCACCTCGCCGGGGGATCGCCCGGGAAGATTGCGCCGCGATCGCGCGGCTCCGCAAGGTCGATCATGGCCGCGCGCGGGAATAACGAGTGCGAGCGTTTCCGCGTCTCGAGCGCTCTTGATTTCCCACAGCGACCACAGCGGAAACGAGAACGCGCGCGTCCTCGCGCTTCGCCGCTAGCTCGAAAGAGAGAGAGAGAGAGAGAGAGAGAGAGAGAGAGAGAGAGAGAGAAAGGAGAGCACATCCGCGAGCGTTACTGCACGAGTAACAGCGGGATACACCCGACTCGCTGATCTCGCTTGGACGAGAGATCGATCATCGCGAGGACCGTAACGACCCCCGGTCGACGTCGGCGGCACGCGCGAGCGCGCATGCGCATTGTTCACGGCGGACGCGCCGTGTCGCCGGGGATGAGGCTGCGTTAGAATTCCATCGAGGTGGAGCCTTGACATTTCGTGGCCTGGAATCGTCCGGCATAATTGATCGGCCTTCCATCCTAGCCAACGCTATTCCGTTCCGTCCGGCGCGCTGCTGCGTCGCGTGCGACCTCGCGCGACGAAACGCGGCCGCGAGGTCGGCTTGGTCAACTGGATTCCAGGCTCTCGCGGAGCGAGAGGACAGCCCGGCTCCGAATCGCGCGAGCCGCGCCGCGCGGAATCAGGCATGGAGTCGCGGCAGGGCGAGCGCGAATCCGACGAGCAATGGGAAAAGCAACCGCGATCTCCGGGCTCGCCGATACCTATTATTACCACGAGCGCTCCTACGATGGATTCCGAGGAGACGCGCGGCAAATGTGTGTCCGGTTGGTAGCAGACATGACACAAACAAATGCCAACGAGTGCTGCAATTTGCTGTCGTCAACGAGCGGCGATGATTGCGCGAATGCGCCAACGTACCAATAACGCCTCGCGAATGCTAAAAATTTCATAGCATCGTGTTTATCGGCACGAGAATGACGCCGGTGAAACCTTCCTTGAATGATCACTACAATCATTCGGCGTTACGTTTGACCGGCGCCCATGCGCAGAATACCCCATCGCGAAGGTGCCATCGTCCACCGAGGGTGCAATCTACTAAAAATTATCCAGCGATCGGGACGAGCCGCGACCACTCGATCGTCAGCCGGTCGTCAGCTGAAGACGGTTCTTCGGTCACGCTGACAGCTCGCAGGTAGCCCCATCCGTTCAATTCGGTCCCCAGTACTGCAGCACTCGCGTCCCTCGTCGTCCCTCTTACGCATAGCTACGCATACTCGAAGCTTTTTTAAAGAAAGCGCGCGTACTCGCGCACGCGCAAAGTGAGGGACGCGAAGTAACGCGATACCGATTGCGTGCGACTCCGATAGGGTCTTCTCTCTCTCTCTCTCTCTCTCTCTCTCTCTCTCTCTCTCTCTCTCTCTCCCCTCTTCCCCATCCCGTTGTCCAGTCTCCCGCGGGCTAGTAAAAGTCATCCAACCCCGCCGCGCTGCGCCCAGGGTGCAGGCGTACAGGAAAAGTCGCTCGACTCGGTCGGTTCATGTCCCGACTCGTTCAATTTACATAAACACGTACTCATTGATTGCCGGGGCAGATTGTCCGGCGTTATTACTTCTACGACCGGTTAACTTCACCGCGGGACCGCGAATAATCGTTAAGCCCTAATCGCTTCGCTACGCGCGCAGCGCCGACCTCGCCCGATAGATACATCCGATACACGCTCGACTGCGCCGGTCGGTCGTCTCGACTCGCGACACTTGAGAAACTCTCGTCGCATGCCGGATGGACCGCCGCGAAACGAAACAGAAAACGTCACTCACCGATGTGATACGGGTAGGAGGCTCCCGCGTCCGCGTAGCCGTTCCTCTCGGATCCTGGAAGCAGAGAGAACAGAGAGATGAGTGATCAGGGTCAAATCATACATCGCCGATGACGATTTTCGTATCGAGCCCAGCCCGAGCCCCAGCCGATCGACGAGTCTCTCGAGGCGCGCCTGAGAGCGATCGATCGATCGATCGAGTGCTAGATGGCAGTCCGCAGCATCCACAGCACCACCCACGAAGCGGCTACTTAGCATGCGCGACCAGTCGGGAGATACCTGGCTAGCCATCTGACAAGGTTAACTAATACAGCTTCCACCGCTTCTCTTGATTAGAAATACGCCGATAAATCAGAGAAAGGAGCGCGCCGGCCACCGCCGGGCGCAGCAGATAATCGAAAGAGGACGAGGAGAGGCAAAGCAAAGGGGGAGACGTCGAACCCGGCGTCCCGTGTACGCGACGACAGCATCCGAGCGGCTCGCGAATTCGAGGGGTTGTAAATCCGGCTGAATCCGGCGACATCGACGGACGTTGCTCGGAATCGGATTTCGACGAAAGTCGAACATCGAACTTGTAACTTTGTGCGCTTCAGGCACGCCAGTATATCCGAAAGCGGATCAGGGACCGCTGAGGAATGATCGCGTTAGAGATTGCTCTCTATCGTCCACCGAAACGCTCCTGCGTTTCCATACGTTCTTAATTACGCGGATACGCTGGTATCGCAAAGAGTAACTTCAGACAATAACGGACTGATCGATAATCAGCGGCATATGCGCGCGCTGCGAGTCGTTTAATTGGACTTAACTGGGAGACTTGAGGAGATATTCGGAAAACGAGCGGGTTTCCTTACCTCTGTAACGGTCTGGGAGAAAACCAAAGGTCCAATCGACGCTGAACATGTTGATCGCGGATGCAGCATCACCTAGACTGGGCGTGATCGCGGCGTTGTTATTCGAGATACGTGCGAGTAGAGGGAACGTATCGCGAACGGACAAGCTTGGCTTCGACGAGGAGACACGATCGAAGAAGGAAGATACTTTTCATCGCGAGCGAACGGAAGAGAGGACCGCGACCTGGAAAGGCCGCTTGCTCGAGCGGCGGCATCGGGCGAGATTCCGTTCGTTCTTACGCGGCGAGAGCATATACGCGCGAGAGGCCATAGATTACTGTTTTATGCCGCGATGAAACTATCTCTAGGCTAGGTGCGGCCTGGCACGTTCGCTCGCCTGCCTAGGCGGCCTGCCGACGAAAAGGAAAAAGCCGCTGCAGATTTCCCTCGCGCGGAACCGTTCAGGCGCGGCGGCAGCGGTGGCCTTAAGCCTGAAATCGCCGCGCCGCCAATGGTACCTGCGCCGCCACCGCCACCGCCGCCGCCGCCGCCGCCGCCGCCGCCGCCGCTCCGCCGCCCCGCCGCCGCCGCGGCGGCGGCGATTGCGTTCCTTTATCACGATGGTTTTGCCACTTCGCCGCTAGAAAGGAACGCGGCCTCGTGCACTTAGCCGCGGATCATAAAACGCGCCGTGTCCGTACGCGTCGGAGGTCTCGCCTCGAACATCGTCGAGGGAACGGAAAGTGGCTCACGGGTTTCACCGACGTAACACGCTAGTCGGTGCCCCGCGAGCGGCATTAGAAATAATTTGATCGAAGCTACGCTATTCCGCGTGAACCGGTCTCGTGTCACCGACATGCTCGACATCCGACAGGCTTTCACTTTGGGCTCGTCGGCTGCGCGTCCTCGCGCGGAAACGAAACGGACGCCGCGCGCCGACAACCTGACCAACAATCTGAGACGGGCGCGCGCGCGCGCGCGCCTCCCCCTCTCCTCCTCCGCCTCCGCACGCAGCCCTGCGCGCGACCCTGAAACGATCGCCCGTCGATCTGACGGATTTTCCTTCGCGCGCGAAGCTGACTCACGCGCGAGTTCGCGCGCGCTCGCGCGATCGAGGACGCGAAGCGATCGGCGCGGAGCAATCTCGCCCTCTCGCCTGCTCTCGTTAATAACGACCTTTCCCCCCGTCCCCACGTCCTCGCGCTCGCTTGTCACGCACGAGCCACGTGAGGGAGGGAGAGAGAGAGAGAGACACCCACGCGGTGCCAGCGTTCATTAAGCCGGCAAAAAGGAGAGCGGCGCCCGCGAACACCGTCGGCCGTGCCGCATTTGTGTATCAGACCGGCCCGGCTGGTCGTAAAATCACGCGAGTATCCCCGCGGCTCGCGAGATAGCCCGCGTAATTTTCCGCGCGTTAACTCTCTCTCTCTCTCGCTCGCTCGCGAGCCTTTTATGTCCCGCGTAATTTCGTGCGCCGCTAGACGGCTTCGCCGCGGATTCCAGGCGAATCCACATGCCGATGCTCGGCGTGCTCCAGATTCCTCAATCATCTCGCGCTTGATTCGCGCGTTCTACATTCGTTTCCACGTCAGCGTCCGCGAAAGGGACGCGCAACGATCGTCGCGCTTCGCTTTATTGAAAAGCCTCGAGGCTACTCGGATGAATAATGTTCGAGTAATTAAGATTTATACCCGGTTCCGTCGCGAGACCGATTCGCCGTATGGCGCGGGGGCGCGCCGGAGGGGGAAGACGCCCGCCGAGATGGAGGAGCGAGATCTCTTCGCGGCAGAAACGCACCGTAACGGATGAAAGACCAAAGACGCGAGAGGAACGACCACGTGGCGTGGGAGTTCACGGGGATGGAGCGAAGGGAATGAACGAGCACGCGTTGTGGGCGGACCTCGAGGAGATGGTGGAGGTTCAAGAGGCGGCGTTGGTAGGAGCTACCTCGATAAAACCAGAACTACGAAGGCGCATCGATTGGTCTCTCTCTCTCTCTCTCTCTCTCTCTCTCTCTTCCTTTTTTTTTCTGTTCTTTCTCTTCCCTTCTCCCTCGCGCACGCACCACGCCGCAATGTCCTCGTTGCGATCGGCAATTAGCGGAAGGCCAAAGTGCGAGGGCTCCCTTTCGGAAGCCCTCTCTGGCTTTTCTCTTCAGGATTACGTAATCAAGAGCGGCGAGTGATACTTTCTGCTTGACGCGTCCGCGGTTGATCGCTGGTTATCGAGTGAGGTAAAAGTTGAACAGTCGAAGCGATCCGTCCAGCTATCCCAGAAGCAATGTTAAATTAAACGGGAATATCCGGGATGATCCGGAGGTGACACAGAGGGGCATCATTAAATCGCCCCTCTGCACGCTCTCGGCGTTTCGTCCCGCGAGTTCGCATGCCTCGCGATTCCGCGGACGATTCGCAAAGCCGGAGAAGCTCGGCTTTCGATCGCGAGCTGAACCGAAGCTCGAAGGGAAATCCGATCGACGCGCCCTCGCGAGATTTGCATAAGGTTGACACCGGCCGCGTCTGATTGCTCGCAATTAGCGACGCGTGGCCGGCGCCCACGTCGGGTCACCGACGATCATGGAGCGGAGGATCCCCGTTAACGAAGCACGGTGTAAGTCTGCAAGCAGCTGGCGGCCGCGCGCGCGCGCGCGCGCGCATGCGCGAGTGAGACGTAAGCTCACGGGCCGGCGCGTAATCGGAGAAACGATTCGACGATCTTTGATCGCGCCCGCGGAAAACCGCGAGGGAAAACCGCCGACTTTGGCGCGGCCGCGAGGCGCATGCGTCCGCGTCGCATCCTTGCCGCTCGGACGATCTCGTTACTGGACTTTTCTCAGTCACTTGGGATTATTGTTTATGGATCGTTAAACGCGCGCGATTCCCCGGAAAGAGGCCGCCTGATTGCTCGTTACTCCCGAGCTTTATTTACGATTTAGCCGGGACAGTCGCTCGGCTAATTAAACCGCCGCGTCCCGAGGCTTTCGCACGAGGGAGCATCGACGTTTATAACGTCGAATGGGATCACGCACGCCCATCGGGACGCCGCCGTGGCGGTCGGCGGGGAGGGCGGAAGGGCGGAAGGGCGGGTGGGGCGGAGAGGGGAGAGGGGCTAATCACGCGAGCATGCGAATCGATAGTGAATACGCGCGACATTGACCCTGAGGGACGTACGATAACGAGTGCGACCGAGCCGATTACAATCGGCGCGGCTGCTCGAATGTCGCGAGTTCCGCGAGGTCGAGTGAAAGCTTTGACCTGGCCTTTAATGTGCCGCCTCAATTGTATCGGAAAGGTTGATCAGAGCGAGTCGCGAGTCTCGCGACGCGGTCGTTTGCATAGAATAAAAGAGCGCGAAGAGTGCGAATCGATGAGACGTCTTCATCGCGGCGCGTCCCGCGCGAGAGTCGCCGCGCGCGCGCGCGCGCGCGCGCGGCTGATTTAATTCCCGACTCGGTTATACGTGCGCGCGATAAAGTGAGTTTATTGCCTAGCACTCGGAATAATTTATCGTCATTGTCTCCGTCGGTCTACACGGCCGTAACGTGCAATAATGATTTCCTAAGGGGACGACGCGAGGCTCGGAGGGGGGAGGGGAGGGGAGGGGAGGGGGGGGAACATTACGCGCGCCGCGTTATTGTGCGGTAATGACAATTTACGAGCGATTGCCGAGGCGTCAAAAGGAGCAAGTTCTCGTTAATAGCGGAATAACTCGGCCGACAATGCGAGTCATCGTCGCGCGACATTACGCGCGACATTAACGCGACAGACGATCTATAATCTTGGATTTACGGTATCGTCCGCTGACGCGCCGCGGCGAGGGTACGTCCCCTCCCCGTCCCGCCAGGCCAGCACGAAGCAGCGAGTTACCGTTTGACGAGATGCGGCGCTCTCTCGCGATTTCGTCGATCGAAAGATCAGAACGCCATTGATCATTGTTCGACGGGATGAAGGAGCGAGAGATCGCGGAATCACCGTCGCTTATCATCGTCGGCGGTTCGATTATCCAATCAAGCCAAGTGCCGGCAAGTAGCAGACATCGATGCTCACTCGATCCACCACCGCACTCGTTCACATGCACACTCGCGGGATGCACGCGACGAATAACGCACGACGGATACCGGTGCGATCCGGCAAGCGTGTGGCGCACTTTGGTTGCGATCGACGCGCACTCCACTCGTTGAGAGTGCTCTCTCCCTCTCTCTCTCTTTCTCTCTCTCTCCCTCTCTCTCTCTCTCTCTCTCTCTTGTATTTTTCCGGACCGAGGCAGCTCTCGGTTTCGTCGCGAGAGTCTCGCACCCGAGTCGGCTGCGAAGTAGAGTCGGAGCTCTAGGTACGCTTGGTAGGGGTCTCGAGAGGAACTGGAAGGGGATAAGGTCGAAGGTCAGGGCTATGCCGTACGACCCGTGACCCTCTGACCCTCTCGATCCCTCCGACCCGGCCGACTCCCGGCCCCTCTCTCTCTCTCTCTCTCTCTCTCTCTCTCTCTCTCTCTCTCTCTCTCTCTCTCCTTTCCATCCTCCTACTCCTCACCGCGAGCCGTTCCCCCTCCGCCCTCGCAGCCTCCGCGTTTCTCCCTCCTTTCCTCTCTCTCTCTCTCTCTCTCTCTCTCTCTCTCTCTCTCTCTCTCTCTTTTTTCCGGACCGAGGCAGCTCTCGGTTTCGTCGCGAGAGTCTCGCACCCGAGTCGGCTGCGAAGTAGAGTCGGAGCTCTAGGTACGCTTGGTAGGGGTCTCGAGAGGAACTGGAAGGGGATAAGGTCGAAGGTCAGGGCTATGCCGTACGACCCGTGACCCTCTGACCCTCTCGATCCCTCCGACCCGGCCGACTCCCGGCCCCTCTCTCTCTCTCTCTCTCTCTCTCTCTCTCTCTCTCTCTCTCTCTCTCTCTCTGCTTTCCATCCTCCTACTCCTCACCGCGAGCCGTTCCCCCTCCGCCCTCGCAGCCTCCGCGTTTCTCCCTCCTTTCCACCCTCTCTCCCTCTCTCCCTCTCTCTCTCTCTCTCTCGCTTCCTCTCTGTCTGGCCTCTTGTCCTTCTCTCTTTCGCCTTCCTTCCCTTTTTTATCCTCTCTCAAATGTCAGCCGGCGCGGCAGCCGCACAATGCGAGTTATACACGTGCGCGGAGCATATGTATGAGCAGCGTAAGAGCCGACGCACACGTGGAGAACGATCGTGCAAGAAATACGCACATGCTCCCCTCCCGCTCCTATCCCGCGGGCATCTCAATCTCTCTTTCTCTCTCTCTCTCTCTCTCTCTCTCTTTTCCTTCCCGACGTTTGACGTGGTCGCGCTTCGTACGCTCGAGGCCGTGACCGCGTCGCGACATTAGCACGTGTTGACTGAGGCGAAAGGTCGGAGTGAAAACTACCGAAGACGTCTGCGCGAACGGGATCGCGGAGGATCAGCGGATGACTCGCTCGCGTCAGTATCGGCAAGCCGATCGATCATCCGCCAGCGCGCGCATCCGCGCGCGTCGTGATTTCCGCCGGCGTGCAGCGCCGCGCGCGGAGCACTTTCCGCGATATGATCTCCGCGTCCATTCCGCCGCCGAGGCTGATGTTTTTACGACGATCACGCATTCGCCTAGCCGACTGCGTGAAAGTGAGCCGCTTAATATGGATGTGTACGCGGAAGACCTCCGCTTCGGACCTCTGAACTGTGACCTTCCTCCCTCCCTTTCTTTCTCCCTCTCTCTCTCTCTCTCTCTCTCTCTCTCTCTGCAGTCGGGACCATCAGCGGCAGCAGCGGCAGCAGCAGCGCGGTGCGTCAGCCTGCCGGCTCGTGCAGGCTGAAAAATTTCATGCTACACGCGTGAATGTGGCCAATTACAATCGAAGTGGCCATTATCTCATCAAGACTGTTTCGGCCTGGTCGGCGCGCGTTGTGCGCGCCGTTACAAGCGTTAAGATTGATTCATTATGCCCTCCGCTGCGTGGCCGCCGCCGCCTCCGCGCGATACACTCGTTAAGTTACACTTCTTCGCCGGTGCTTCTTCCTCGTCTGGTCGATATGCGGCGGTATCGATCGTAATTAGGGTGTTGCCGGCGTATGGGAGTCGTGACGCCAGGCCCGGCCCGGAAAAATCGCCAGCGGAGATTGCGGACGCGCGTTGCTGAATTAACTCGGGATTAACTCGGCGCCCGGGCGCCAGCGCGGGCGCGTCAGCGTTTTTCTAATGACCTGAAATAATTCATAAAAAACGCCGTCGGGCCGCGCCTTGGCCGTTGACCCGCGCGACCCCCGCATCCGAGCGGCAATAGCCGAGGCGGAGTCGGCCCGGCTACCTTGATCGGAAGGAAACTTTCGCGCTCTACGCGCGCGTAATTGCGGCCAATTACCGCGGCAACTGCCCATTACATCATCGTGATTTTTTCTCCTCCTTCCCTTCCCTTTTCATGCGGCGCTGCCTTTCAGCGCGAGCGCGAGCGCGAGCGCGAGCGCCGGTCTACCGGCATTCTTATCGCTTTATGCCAGGAACCCGCGTTACCCCCGTTGCGCCCCTCGCGCGTCCAACTTTGCCGGATAAGGCAAAGCTCCTCCACGGATCCGTTACGCCCTTTCCGCGTCGGATGATCCTTTCATGCGCGCGCGTGCTACTTTAGGCCCCGCCGCTGTTCTCCTCATTCGTCCAGCGACGTTCGGCGACGTAAGGGCGACGCTGGCGAGCGCGAGGGAATAAATCGCGGCGATGATCTTAATAAATCGGCGCTAGCGAGGCAGTAGCGCCAGTCAATCTCGAGCCGGGCACATCGCTCACGTGGACGAGGAGCTGGCGAGGAGCTCTCGCCTCGTCCTCGTTTCGCGGGACGCTGATTTACGCCATTTATTAGTATTATTTTATCTCAGCTCCGCTGTTTTCAATATTACCGCGCGCGGTTGGTTCTCGCATCGCGCCGGCTGCCGACGGCGCTAATTTCGCCGACGAAATGACTCGGGATGGCCGGCTGCCCCCCTGCCCCCCMCCCCTGCCTCCCCCTCCTCACCCCGGGTACGCGTCGTAAGTTTATTAAACAGGCGATGGCGATTAATACGCCGCCATAAATACTCGCGGCCGGTATAAATCGCGCGCCGGACGAGGGAAAAAAGAGGAGAGGACGGACGCGCAGGCGCGCAGAAATCGCACGCACGGACTCACGCGGCGCGCGCGCGCGCGCGCGCGCGCGCTCCGTTAATCTCTCCGATCTCCCGGGAGTCACGAGAGCCAGAAATTAGATGGAATAAAGTAGGCAGGGCGCTCGATCGTTGCCCGCTGCCTACCTCGCGGCTCGGCTGCTCATCTCGCTCCTCGGCAACCAGGGCCTATCAATGCCGCGACTCGCGATCGGACTCGGCGAACGTCCCGGTCATCCGCGGTCGCGACCCGACGCTCGATCCCGGCTTTCTTTAGTGGCGTCGTCGCCGCCGCGATAATCGCGCGGTTGTGTACGCGGTGAGCTGGCACGTAAGAGCGCGCGAATTGATGCTTCCTAATTAAGGTACCGGGTCCGGGTACAATTAACGAGACGCGCTCTGTTAATTGCGGCGATCAATAAAGAGGGGAGGGAACGACGGTTGCGCGGAGGGAGGGCGGGCGGTGTCGCTCGATAAATGTTTTCGTGCTACCGTACACGTGTGCGCGGCCGCCACGGTCCCCCCCCCCTCTCTSTCTCTCTCTCTCTCTCTCTCTCTCTCTCCGAGAGTGCGCGTCCACTCAACCCCCACCCAACCTCTGCCGAGGGCCGCGGCGAAAGGGGGCCGGCGGAATTTCTCAATTCGATTTCCGTCCGGGAGGAGCGCTCATTAATTGAGGCCGGGCTCCTTAAGAGGCGAGACGAAGGCACCGCCGGGATGCACCCGAGTCGCGTTCTCTTAATTGGATCGCGAGCGCGTTGCATATTCGTGCTCGCCGACAACGACGGAAACGTATGGCTCGCTTCTCTGCTCTCTCAGTCCGCCATTCGCCACGGCGGATCCTTTTCCATATGGCGATCGCATGGCGTTTCGGGGACTCGTAATTTGTAAACCCCCGCAGCCTTCCTTCCTGTTGGAGAACGCCCCGCGAGGAGCGGACGAGGAGAGGACTAGCCTCGAGCGGGTAGGAGAGCGTGCGTGGTTTAACGCGATGCGAAAAAAATGCTTCCATAAATACGGTTGCAGTGGCGGGTCGTAATTTGAGGAAGGAATCCTCAGGCTAAACTCGCGCGTTTAACCGATCGCGGTCTCCAACGAGAATATCGATCTCGACGCGTCCTCGACGTCGCGGGACGTCGGGAATCCGAGATCGTCCGGGCGGGACAAAAGGGGGTCGGTAGCGCGGTCTGGGACCGCGCGACAGGTCGGCTTCTTTTTTGACGAGAAGAGATTCCGCCGGAATCGAGACGAATAAATTCCGACCGTGACAAAAGGGGGACGCCCTTATGCGAGGGTCTAATAGGCCCTCGGCTACTGCGGCGGACAAACGGATACGCGGCGAATCCATGGCTATTCCCTGCTCCTGGAAGCCGAAATAACGATCGGGAAGCCGGCTCGCGTCCCGCCAATCGGCGGGACGCGTCGTTTGTCAGCATCCACGCTCGCTTCTCGTCCCGCCAGAAGGCAGAAATCGTGGAGCGTCGCTGCTCCGATCTTGTCTCGGAACGCTTCGCGGTACCGGCCATGTAAATGAAGAAATGTAAATTGGCCCAATTGCCCTTCGCGGATCGCGTGTCCCTTCTATGCTACGGAGGATCCGCGAGTGCACAAAAGGACAGCCGCGACCGCGCCGACGTGCACCTGCGTAACGCAGATGCGTTCCGGAATTCGATCGCTCGTTCGGCGATCGCGCACGCACTTTACGGTACGATCATGCGATTCTCGTCGCTCGCTCGTGCCGGAACTCGTCTTGCATCTTGCATGGAAATTTGCAAATCGGGGAAATCCCTCGCTCCGATCGTACGAACGCAGACGGGAACGCGACGATTCCGGCGACGCGCGTCGGACAACGCGGAGGGGACACATAAATTAGTTCGATGCGCCCTTACGCCGCGGCCTCTTCGCCGTTTGCGGAACCTCCGGCGGAGCGGGAGCGGGAGCGGAAGGGATAAAAAGCAGCCTCCCGAGGGCGGGGGGAGAACGAGAAAAAGAGGAAGACGCGGCCTTTCGCTTAGAGGAGACTGAAGAGACAATGCCATTGTTTTTAGACTTCAAAGGGATCCGGCCGCTCGCGAACTGAGCCTTTGCTCTCGCCGTCGCCCCTAAATTCTTCTGCGTCAACCCCGCGGTCCCCGTAAACCGCGAGCGGGTCCCTTCCTCCTGGCGATCCGGCCGCTCTCTCTTTCTCTCTCTCTCTCTCTCYCCCYCCCCSCCCTMCCCYCCCTCCTYCCCCCGCCTGCATTATGTAGGAACGCCGCGGCTCGTCGAGGGGACGTTCGTTAACCCTCCTGGAGAGGAACACACGCGCCCGAGTATTCCGCCCGTGTATTATCCCCCTTGCGATTCCGCCTGCCCGCGGTCCGCGCATCCCCCGGCAAGCGCGCGTGCTTAATCGATCTTCGACCGGCAGCGCGATTGCGCGACGATCCTCTCTCGTGCGTCGCGTTCTCGAGTCGTGTTACGTGTTGAGATAAAGTTGAAATGAATGTTTCATAAATACGAGGCAACTGCCTGCCTGCCCTGGGCGAGGGGGAGGGAAGAGGGGGGGGGGAGCGGAAAGACGTTACGGGCGCCGAATGGACGGGCGTAGCGTGGCGGGCGAGGTCGTACGAAACGCGCACGACAATTTCACACTCGATCGTTAGCTTTCGTAAACCACACTGGCCGAACGCGTTTACGGCACACTTTCGCCGTTCGCACGCGATACATCGGGAACGGATGGAGAGCGAGGGGGCCGTTTGAGCGAGGAGAGTTGCATCGAGCAGGGAGAGAAAGAGAGAAAGAGAGAGAGAGAGAGAGAGAGAGAGAGAGAGAGAGAGAGAGAGAGAGGGAGATACGAGCGCGAGGCGGGCCTCGGCGAGGTGCATCCGCAGAAGCCGGCGGGCAAAAGAGCGGTAATTGCTGCGGCCGGCGCGGCCTTCGCTCCAATAAGCCATGCCATATGCTCTTTCGAGAGCCGCGCCGTGCGATGCGGCGGCAGGCATGGTACGGAGGAGCGCGGATGCTGCGGCGGAAGAAGCGGGCCTCGGGAGAAAAGGACCGACGAAAGGTCTCTCTCTCTCTCTCTCTCTCGCTCTCTGGTGTTGCGCGCGCGCGCGCGCAACACCAGCACAGCCCACTGACGCATACGCGCTCTTCCCTCGCGCGTATGTAAATGCGTATTGTCTTACGTCGCCGATAAAAAGACCTCCGCCGCGCGCCGGCTGCATTACCAGGGCCCGGCAGTATATTAGCCCTTTGATTTATGCCGGATCGCCATATAAGCCCTACAATGTCCCTCGGCGAGGCGGTCGGAGGCGTACGCGAGCCTCGGCGCGGCGGATAGCCGCGAGGGAACACGCCGACGTCCTCCAGCGTTTAGGGAAATCATCCGCGCCGACAGGCGGAGCGTCCCGTCAAAGCCCTTTGGTCCCACGCAGGGATTAATGGCGTGATTCAGCTTGCACGGCGCGCCGTGCGGTAAGATCGTGGAGATTGTTGCGCGGATAGCGGATAACGTAAACGCGACCGTTATCGCGGCGTGATACGCGCTTCGTATACGGGCGGATTCGGCGGCGGCTCTCGGCGATCTTTATGAATTTCGCGAACGCGGCGGAGCCGCGTTTCTCTCCGGAGCAGCGCAGCAGCGGGAGATGGAATGAAGAATCGCGTGCAGTTTCAGCGCTACGGCGAGCACGGCAGCGCTGAAACTCTTATCGGGCTAATTTAAGGTGCACACGCACGCGCGTTCCCTTTCCGGTAGCTCCCGAGGGGGATCCGCGCACGCTCGAGAAACGGGCGGAACAATGCGCATGCGCGCGTGATTTGCATGCTCGCGGGAATATCGGCGCGCTTGTATCGCGCAATTAATAAATTTGTCCGGCTGCTGCATTATTCATAAATCGCTCGCGATTCTCTCGCCCGGTGCCGTTATTACGCTTTGGCTTCTCTCCATGCGCGCGCACGCGCGCACGCAACGTCTATATAACGAGCGGCGATCGGCGGATAACCGCGCGGCAAGCGCGGAGCTAAAAGCGCAGCGCGCGCCCGCGATATTTACGCGCGCGCCGGACTCGAACGCGGTCGCGTTAATTCCGATCGCCGAGTATGGACGGCAGCCATACTCGAACACCTGACTCGATTTGAATCGAATCGGGTGCAGCTAGAGCTAGAGCGACTATCCCAAAGAATCGGGAGTTCTCTGATGAGTTCTCTCAGCCACTTCCGCGTCCACTCGCCGGCCGCTCGCCGGCCAAATAAACGAACAAGCCGCGGCGGTGTCTACAAGTGTGAGACAAGCGGGGCCCTCAATATCGCCGCCTTATAATAAGACAGTATCACATGGGCGAGCGGCGTCGGCCTCCGCCACAGAGGGCGGTCCGAACAATGGGCCTGAATATCCCCGGTGAGGCCCCGGCAGCGGCGCTACGTGTAACAAGGACCCCCCCACCCCCACTCACCCACTTCTCTCTCTTTCACTCGCGCGGAGTTTCTCGTCGCGCAACAAGAAGACGCGCACGGAGGAGCGTGGTGGGGGACGCGGAGGGGGCGTGGATGGGGGAGCAATGTACGCCATATATCAACATCGTACCGATAACGAGGTCCCCGGGAGGCTACCGGTCGGCGGCGAACAACGACGCCGCTAAGTTGGGCCTCACGGAGGAGTCCGAGTCACCGGCGGGCCCACGGCTTTCAGGGATCCCCGCTGCGGACAGAGCCGACATGAAAAAGCAGCGGGCGCGTCCGCACGGTACGCCAGACGGGTCGCGCGATAATTTACGGCGCTCGCGGCGCGAGACACGCCAGCCGCGCCCGTTTCGTCATTTCCGGAGACCGATCGAACCTCCGAACGTTCCACGATCGAGAGTGAGGTCGGAGGGACATTCGATTCTCCGAGCCGAAGGACGACGAATCGAGGCGATCGAGCGAGCGAACGAGCGAGAGCATCCGGACGGAGCAAAGGGAAACTATGGCGCGGGAGGGAGGGAGGGACAGGGCGCGGAGTCAGCTCGGCGTGGCAGACAGGCGCCCATTCGTTCGAGTCGAGTCGCGGCGCACCGGGGCAAAAAGCCGGTGTTGGTTTAACCGGCTCGCGGCTTATGATGAGAAACATAATTTAAATTATCCACGCTTTTTGCCCGCGACGGCTTCTTTCCGACCCAACAATCGTGCCGGCAAGGGCGACCGCGCGCGCGCGTCCAGTCTCCGTGTCCCGCGAGTTGGTCGCTCCCGCCGACCGAAACGAAGGGGGAAGAATAAAGGGAGGCCGGGGGTCGGCCGGGAGAAAGTGAAGGCGCGCGCGGGCCGGTGGCGCGAGCGAGAGAGAAGACGCGCTGCCTCGTGAATAAAATCGTAAGCGCAGCGGACAACCGCGATAACGCGGCTCTCGCTTACGCAACGCGTCGCGATTTCCGCTCGGGCGCGAGCGAGCGATCGATGACGTTCCGCGTCCGCCGTTTCACAAATCCCGAGCGAGCGACTCGACTCGGTGACATAAGCCAGCCACAGCACAGTTACTCGACGCAAGCGCGCGTGCCTTTCGGCTCAGCTGGCCCGCCTTCCCCGAAAAAGTGACGGAGAGGAGGGCCGATGTCTCTCAGCCGGCGAGTCAAACTCTCGTCGTCAACTCGTCAACTCGCCGTTTCACAAATCCCGAGCGAGCGACTCGACTCGGTGACATAAGCCAGCCACAGCACAGTTACTCGACGCAAGCGCGCGTGCCTTTCGGCTCAGCTGGCCCGCCTTCCCCGAAAAAGTGACGGAGAGGAGGGCCGATGTCTCTCAGCCGGCGAGTCAAACTCTCGTCGTCAACTCGTCAACTCGTCAACTCGTCAAGCTCTCGTCGCGTTAACTCAGCCGGTATCCGCGAAACGGATACGCGGAAGGAAGGGGCACCTCCTCGGCCGGCCCTTCAGCCCCCCTCCGGCGGATCTCGCGGGCAATTAATTTTTCAAGGCAGAGAATCGTGCATGCCGGGCGAGTAACAGTTCCGCTACTACTGACCGGCCGCTACTCGCTACGCGGTCGGATAATGAGGCTTAATGCAACGTGGAAAAGCTCGTGAATGAATTGCGTGACACGTAGGAGGTTTGTGAGGCCCCCATGCGAAGATCCGCGTGACTCCGCGCGTCTTGGCGCACCGGCAACCTCGACTTCCTGTCCGCGCTCACATGTCCGATTCCCGACTATTATAGCATCATCTGCTACCGGTCGCCGGTTGTGGGAGAGTAAGCATCGCTCACACGTCACGTTATGTGACCGCTCGAGCGGAGGTGGAGACTCCTCTTTTTCATCCTCCTCTTCTTCCTCTTCTTCTTCTCCTCCTTCCGCTTCGCCTCCTTCATTCAGCTCCGCGTTCCGCCATTCACGTGATTCGTGGCCGCGCTGGCCGGCCGTACGTTGGCCGCGATTTTCCTAGCAGACGCTGCCGGCTCGGCAGTCCTTTTCGAGAATCGCGGGAAATGAATTATGACGGCCCCCGTCACGCAGTGACTCGCTCTCGGCGTCGCACTCTCGTGCGACTCGCCAGCGTTCGCGGTGCCGCGCCTGCGTAACGAGCATGCTACGTACAGGCTAGGAAACGGCAAATGGCTAGCCCATTATCCCGCGTTATTCACTGAAACCTGAAATCTCTTACTCGTCTACTTCTCAGAGCTTCCCGCTCCAGCTTTCCGTCGCGGTCACGACGGCCGACTGCCGCCCTTGATGGAGACATCAAGAGGAGCGACAGAGAGGGTGCGGAGCTCGATCGCACGGTTCGATCCTAAATCATACTCGGATCGTGTCGCGCCTGACAGGCGGTACGCGCAGGGCTCGCCTTTACGACGCACGCACGCATGCGCGCGCGCACGCGCGCACGCGCGCAGTCGTGTCACAATTACGTCGGCGTCGCGGTGACACGCGGCGCTACAAATTTTATTTTACGATACGCCGAGTGCGTAGCGAGACCGACCGCAACGACCCCGCGAGAGATCCCGTGCGCTTACGAGCGATTCGAGTTAGATTTATTGCGCCGTGCGCGTCCCCMCCCCMCCCCMCCCCCCCCCTCACCCCCGGGGACGCTTTTCCGGACCGACCGATCGTCCGGTGTGTGTCCCCGCACGAGCAAAGTGCGATAAACCGCGGCGACACGACGGACGCGCGACGCTATCGCAGCCTGGTCACACCTCGCGGCTCTATCGGCGCTCTATCAGCGCTAGACTGGGAGCGCCATCTGGGAAAGAGATTTCAAAAGCGTTCGCGTGCGCGGTCCTCATTAGAGCGAAAAAGAATGATTGATACGCTCCGAAACGCTTCCTCCTCCGAGGCCGACGAGCGTGAATTTTATAATAGATTAGTCCCTCTCCCTCTCCATCTCTCTCTCTCCCTCGCTCGGCCGTAGAGAGCCGCCGACACTCCCTAACGTGGCACCGTTACGACAACGTCATTAATAAGAGAGACCAGGTCGTGATTCCAGGCGCGGACGAACGCAAAAAGGGGACGAGGGTCGCGGCTGAAACGCGTGCAGCGCGCCGCCGAGCGGATCGGCTCGTTATTTTCAATCAAGCGCGCCCGTTCCCGCGCCGGCAGAGGCTCGCGGATACGCAGATTCGACGCCTGGTCAAGCGGGTATCGATTCGCGATCTCGTCGATCGACGACGATCCGATCGTCATCGCCCGGCCGTGTCGGGATCGTTAATTATCGCGGCGCTCGTAAAGCTCCAAATAAACGATCGTTCGTTATCTCGATCTCGCTACGATCGAGGCTACGCTCCGGAGCGGATTCTTATCAGGCGTGCGAAGGTAATCACATTGTCCGCGAATGTGTTTACTCAGCCGTTGGAGCGTGACTCGATGCGTCCAGCCGTTGGAAACTGGCCTGGTGAAATAGCGGGCAGGCATCTCGGCATCTCGACAAGATCGGCCTAATGGGAATTTATCGAGACGACGCTCAACTTTGTTGCGAACCCTCGATTGCGTCACGTGCGCAAGTGACGGCCAAGTCGGAAACCGCTCTTGTAGCTCGCTCAAGTCCCGCGATCGTAAAGATCTCCCTGCCGGCGGGCGAGGAACTAGCTTGAAATTCGAGCGCGCACCATTCGCGCACGTCCGCGAGGTTCACCGCGGCGACCTCCCGATCGGCCCTTTCAACGTAGCTCGCTCGCGCACGCGCGCGCGCGAGATAAGCAGAGAGGAATTCGTTGCGCGAATATGGGCCACGCGGAGGGTCGTGGGGGAGGGGGAGGGAGGGAGCGAGGGGGGGGGGAGGCTCCGGATCGGCCAGTCTTCGCGGTGCGTTACGCGTCGCGCGTGGCAACGGGCCGTATAAGGCAGCCGGTTTCGCGAGTAACGAGTAACGAGGCGCGTTAATGCCGCGCTTCGTTGTGGGAGCGGCAGTCAGCCGCTCGCAGCGGCGGTATCCGCTCCCCTCCCCCCCGCCCCTCGTCCTCTTTTTCATCTCTCGTGCACGGGGGGGATTGTTAACGATAGAAATCGAGAGATCGACACAATGCCATTATTTAGCTGCCATATACGCCGCGCCATTAGCGGCGGTGAGCCCGTGCCCCGCGTCCCCGCCGGATAACGATATCATTTCGAGAGGCGGTAGCCGCGGCCGCCCCGAGAGAGCCAGTCAATTCCGATCGTCGACCGATCCCGCTGACCCTTCATCCATTTGGAAGGAGCGCGAGGCGCGGAAATTCCCGTGCGCGCGGCAAAGCCTCAATCAGAAAAGGCGTAAAGGCGAATCCGCGCCTCGGAAAATCCACCCCTTCCTCCTCTTTCCTCTCGCTTTCTCTTTCTCTTCTCGAATCGGTGCAACGGAGTTGGTATCTCTCAACGACGGCGAGTTGTAAAGTTTCCTCAAGTCGCGTTCCGGCTTGAACGGGAAACGCATCTCCGTGACTTTAACGTCGACAGTCGACTTGCTTCGTTGCAGCTTTGCCGCGGTTGCCAGGCTTCGCAAAGGTCACCAAGACGCGATTCTCACAAGCTTCTTGATCGGTCGGGCTTTGCATCAGACGAGCCATTGCAACTTGACTCTCGCTTTCAGGAGCGAATTCGTGCGAGTCGCGGATCGCATCCCGTCGTCGGAAAAGAAAGAGAGAGAGAGAGAGAGGAAGAACGCGGTCGAGATTCGCGGGAGACGATCGTCGACGAGGATTCGGAGATATCCCGCCCATCGCGAGACTAAGACCGACCCGCCAGACCGGAAACGGACGCTTACAACGCGGCTTCGTCCTGACCTTTAATTAGTTACCGCGGGAGTGCCGGCGGAATTAACGGCTTCCTGGCCTGCTAAATAAATAAAAGATTGCGCGCGCGCGCGCGCGCGCGCGGCTTTTCTGCGCGGCGACGGAGAGCGAGCGAAAAAAAGAGCGGTGGGAGGGAGGGAGGGAAGCATAATCGGCAACTCGAGCCGCCGCTGATTACATGCGGACGCCACGCTCGGCGGCTCAAGCACATCGCGGCGTGGAGGGAGGGAGGGAGGAGGGAGGGGGAGGGGWGGGGGAGGGGGACGCGTGGAAATTCAAGCGCGCCTGCCACGATCCCGAGTTCCTTCCTTCCTCTTGCGATAATTAATTGGCCGGCTTCTTCAGTCCCGGCGCTGCCTGCTGCACTCGACCGAATTCAACTGAACCGTAAGCCGCCCCTACCTCCGCCCCGCACCCGGAGGTTCCACGCTAGCGTGAGGTAGTCGACCCGGTTTCGCTCTCGCTCCTGACTCTAATCCTCGTGGCCGAAAATCAGAATTCAAGACGAGAGCGAGGCTCGAAGCGCCTCTCGGAGATTGTCAGCCCTGCCTGGACATCGACACCGATATCTTACGATCGATGGGATTGATCGATTCGGATCGAGTCGGTATTCTTCTTCCCGGACGGATAATTGCGGATATACTCTGTTTTGTTCGCTGCTCGGATCAGCCTTGGATCAGCCGCGACAGCTCGAGGTAGACTCGCGTTGCGCCGCAATTAGCTGCGATTTGAACGCGGCTCGTGACTCGGCCGCTGCCACAATCGCGGCCCCGGGAGAAGGATGGAAGGAGTACGCGGTCAGTTTCCGTGACGGCGAGGAAGGCTGCGCGTCTTAATAACGCGCGCCGACATTTTCTTACCTCCGACTTGGACCTGGCCTATTGCCGTCACGCTGCTGATCCTAATTAAATCAGCGCCAATTAAGACCGACCTTAATGCACGCTTTCGCGAGATACACGGAGCCATTTTTCACGCGATACCGTCGCATCAGGGCTCCCCGCTTCCGCGCGCGAATCGGATCTAACGACCGGCCGGCCGGCAGTGCGATAACGATATCGGCGAGAATTCATAACGGCGATCCGCTCTGCCCGCGCGATCGCTAATCCCGAAGATGGGGTGAAAAGGTCAGCAGGTAAGGGATCGCCGGATGGAGCACGTTTGCCAAGGCGCGACGAATGCCCGCGTTTGCGCGGGATAACGCATGCGCGCGACTGAGCTTACGCGAGCGGACCGGCGGATCGGCATTCCGGGCGTCCCCTGGAACGTGCCTAATCGGATTAGACGCAATTAAGACTCGCGTGGCGGCCGCCACGGAGCGGGGACCACGGATCTGGTCCCGTGCGTTTCGCGGACTCGCCAATTACGGCGAGCCGGAAGCGCCTCGCGCGCGGCGGCGAGGCGCGGATAAGACGGGGGTGGCGGCGCGCAAGGGCCGAGGAGCGGCGAGTGTACTGGTGGGTTCGCTCGTTCGACCTTCCTTCCTCTCTCCCGTGCCGGAGAGTCTTCCTCCCCCGTCCCGAGGGGGAGGTACGATGCTCGCGTACGGAGGGAATGAATAGCGTGCGTTCACGGTAAGGCGCTCGCCGTAATGGTGGCACACGCCGTTACCACTACGCGGAAAGGCGGCCGCGCGCGCGCGCGCGCGGCTCTACTTACGATAATTAACATGATTGCCATTATGTGTAAGTACGCGCGCCGCGGCTGGCGTGCGTCGTAATGGGCAGCCGGCGACCACCGTTGCGAGACCCCAGCGGTAGGGAACGCCCCTCCCCCGCCGAGACGGATATGCCCGAGACGCGCCGAGGTCGCGCGCGCTTCCTCGGGGAGAAAAGGAGCCACCGGACGTTATATCAGCGATCTCTCGTCGCGTATTTGGCAGATTGACGCGCGCTCGTCCGGCGGACCGACCGCAGGATACGGGAACAATTGCTCGCAATTGCCTATGATTTTTCATCGAGCGTCGATTCGATGAAAAGAGTGATAATCCGATCATCAGTCTCTCCCGTTAGCCGATGCCAGGGTTGCCAAGTTGCCAAGCCAACACTCTCGAACGTCTTCGGTCACGTCGATTGTGCGAGAGCGCACAATGTTGGCGCCGTTCCTGGAACGTCTCATCTTCGGTAGCGCGGCACGCTGCGTCCGATAGCGGTCGTCCGTCCCTGAGGTAGGTGTATCGGGCAACTTACGGGCTTGGCAGACACGAGCCATTACCGTGGCGGGCGAGGAAGGTAGCGAGTCCGGACGGTAATGGTCATTACGAGCACGCTCCGCTGATTGTGCACCGCCACGGGACCGCGGCAGGGAGGGCATCATCGCCGACCCGGAGACCCGCTCTCATACCGGCACAAAGCGGAGCGGCGCGGAGCGGAATATTCTTCCGTTGAGGTAAGGCGCGCGCTGACCACCAACGGACTCGTTGCTTGGCTGATTCAATGGCAAGCCGCTACCGCGATGTTGCCGTTAAGACGAGACAGGTTGGAGAGGCAAGCGCGACGCGCTCGCGCTCTCTGGATTCTCATTAATGTTTGGAGGAGTCCTCTGGAAGAGATCAGCTCAGGCTGACTGGAACTGGCGGGGGAAAGCTCGTTCCTCCGAGAGAAAAAGTCTCACTTTGCCTCGTAAAGCTGTGTTCGTACGAGAGGCAAGAGGCGTTCTCATTGACGGGATAAGAGATCGCGGAACCATGAAGAAACGATTCGCAACGTAGCGGAGACGCGGCGCGGCCCGGAGTCATCGGTGACAGTACACGCCTATAATTCTTGGAGTAATCGTTACGGTTCGAGCCGTTAAGCGATTATAAACCACGTAACGTTCGTTAGCGAATTTAATGCCAGCCTGTACGGTCGCCGCCACGGTCCTATATCACTTTAACGCACTGCCGTGAAGTTCAGAGTTGCGCAGAGGTACGATGAACCCGCCCGGCCGTGCCGTATCGCGATATCGAGCAACAGGAATTACGCGCGGCGATGTTTCACCGTATCTCAACGTTCGGAAATACAATTTCATCGGAAAAGCTCAAAAGAGACCAAGCAAACGGGACGCTAATTAAATCAGGAAAAATGCCCGCAGGATACGTCCGAGTTGCTTATCGCGGGAGAGATTCCGCGGAAGCGAGAGCAGCTAGGAGTTAATCGGCCAGCGAGATTTATCTCGTGCACCACCACGTGCGCCAGGTGAAATTTATGAAAACCGCCAGTGATACAGCTACATATATATATATATATATATATACACACACACAAAAAGAAGATACAACCCCGCGCGATTACAGCGAGGCTAATAAGCCATTCTTTACCGCAAGAAACCGCGTTGCGAAACGCACGACGGCGGAGAGCTAATGCGAGATCAGTGGCGCATTCGTGACCGTCCGTCATGCAGCTGCGAGCTACGACGATGCACGGGAAAGAAGGGTGAAAGGAGACTCGCACACCCCCGGCGAGACACCGAGTGCGGTAAGCTCGTTTCCGCGCGGCCCTCTCTCTCTCTCTCTCTCTCTCTTTCTCTCTCTTCTGTTCCTCTCCTGCAAGATGCATCCGCACGACCTCGCGTGGCACGAGGGGGCTCAGAGGGGCCCTCGCCATGTAAGACCCCCGTTGGGTCCGCGGCGGGCACAGGTGGCGGCGTGGCACGTTCTAACCGGGTCTAAGCGGAGAACCGGAGTGCACCGCGCAGGCCACGGAGGGCAGGGAGGGCGAGGGCCGAGCCTGGTAATTACCAGGGCCCAATATGCAGCAGGGCCCGGATGCATCGGTATGCGCGTCGCTTGAAGCGGCGGCCGATCGCGAGATAGCGCGGATACCAGTTTCGCGTGCAACGGGCCCCGTTTCTCTCCGCGCGCGCGCGCGCGCGCGGGTACATCCGAAATGATTGATACGAGGCTGGCGGAGCCTCGTAACACCTGATCTGTCTCGGGCTGAAATTACGAGCCGCTGCCCCGATACGGGAGCCGATGCGCTCGCGGTGCCCCGGCCCGCCCGGAAGAGACCACCGATCGATCGCGGGATCCCGTGACCCCCCCCCCCCCCCCGAGCGGCGGGTCGATCCCGCTCGGCTCGATAACGTGGCTCTCCCCGTTGAATCGCGTTCGATTCAACCTGTTGCCGCGCTCGATTCGGCACTTTGTCGGAAATCTCCTCTCGTCGCGAGATCGCCTGCACTCGGAAGCGGAGGGAGCGGGGAGGGGGGGGGGGKGGTGATGATGGATAAAGAACGGGGATAAAACCTCGGCCGTTACCGTTTCCGTAACCGCGATGCGTAACGACGATCGAGCCGCGCTGTTATCTGCAACATTTGTTATCGGGCGCGTTATTTATCGTCGAACACCTGAACACCCGCGACTATAAATTACGCTCGCCATCTCTCTCTCTCTCTCTCTCTCGCGCGCGTGCGCACGTGTGCACGTAGCCGCGATGCACTCGGCGCTCCGGAGGCAGAGTATCTTATCGAGGCGTTATCGTTAAGAAAGCGAGCGGGGTCTCGCGCGGGGAGGCGCGATTACGATAATCCTGCCGGCAGCGGCGGCGCGGAGGGATGGTGGGGAGGGTAGGGGTGGGTAGGGGGGTAGAGGGGTATCCGTATCTCTGCGCGCGGCTCGGGCTGGCATAATAAAACAGCCGAGGGATCCACGAGGAGACGAATTAATGGTTCTCGGTCCACCCGGGGTAGGCAGCCGGTGGCGATACGCCCACGCATCCGCCGCCGGTCGCAAGCGTAAAGCGGGTCGAGATGTCGGAAGATACGCACCGCTTGGCTCGGCCGGCCGAGCTTGGCTCTCCTCCTCCTCCTCCTCCGCCTCGTAATTAATTGTCCGATATTACGGCTGCCACGAACGCGGAACGTCGATCCGCCGGCATTACGCCGGCCGGAGCGTGCGCGCACGTGCGTGATCGAAAGCGATCATCGCCCCGAGCAGCAGATGGATCTCCGTGCTAACTGTACAAGTCGCGTACAAGCGGGAGAGGCAGCAAGAGGCAGTCGGGAAGGCAAGGCAAGCAACGACGGGAACGAGCGGTCAATTAGGACAATCAAAGGTCGAAGCAAAGATCGCAAGGCGCGATCGCGAATCGGCATCGCTGGCGGGAAGCTCGAAAAAGCGGCCATCCGCGCGTCGCGCGATGATCGAGGATGGGTGGTTCGGAAAGATTCTGGAAAATGGAAAGTAACGCCGACAGCAACGCGAACGCATCCGACGTTACCGCAGGCAAAGAAGCCACTTGCAGCCGAGCGTCCCACGGACGTTCCCCGTGCAGCCTGTTTCCGCTCGGGCGGAAAGTTTCCGCTCGCGGCTCAGTCGACAAGGGCGGCGGCGGCTTGCCCTGTGCTCGCGCGATTGCCGCGACGCGAGAATGAATGAGATCGCGGGCGCGCGGATGGGAAACCGCACCGGCATGAATGAGGAACGGCATCCGCGGCAGCGGCGCACGCACAAAGGGATAAACAACGCTCGATGAACGGCCGGGATGGAGGGCGGTTATGTCATTAGCGCGAGCGATTACGTGTCGGGGATGCGTCCGAGACGTATCTCGTTGCGTTTACCGATTATTAAGCCCTATCACGCAATCGTAAAAATCCGCCGCGCATCCCGCTTGATTCATCCGAGAGATGAGCGGCGTGCCGCCGCTAATTCAGATACGCGTACACGTACGCGTACACGAAACGCGCGCACGTGCGTCGGAACGAAGGTAGCGCGCGCGCGCGCGCGCGCGCTCTCTCTCAGACTGCGAGATTTCATTCTCGGGGCCTGCAATTTGCGAAATTGACGGCGGCGGGGAGGGGGGGGGAGGAGGAGGRGGAGGRGGRGGAGGAGGAGGAGGAGGAGGCGCGGCAATTTGTTTACCGGTAATTGCCGATACGATCGAGCGCGGGAACTCGTTATAAACGGCGGTGTTACGGTCGCCGAGGTTCGCGGAGCGAAGGACGACGCTCTTTGGGAATCCGCGCGCGGGTGACGCTTCCGATCGTTCCTCGAGAATCCCTCGCTCGCTCGCGGTGGCCCGAGCTCAGTTAGCAGCGATATACCGGTTTGCATATTTGCCGGTGATGAGACGTCGCCGAGCGTTGCCCGGCGAAGAGGAGAGCTGCTCGCGCGTACGCGCGAGCAGCGGCAGCACGAGGAGCGGAGCGAAAGAATGCCGGTCGGGCAGCAGCGAGCGATCGTTCCGTCGGCGAGGTCATCGTCGAAGTCATCGATCAACCTCGGGCCGAGGTCAGCGCGCGACCCGGCAGCAGCTGCTCGGGCGGCGCGGTCAGTCATCGATCTACGGAGCTCGCCGTAGATCACCGCTCTCGATATACCTACCGAGCCGGCGAGGATACGCGCGCGGGAACGCGCGCGTGCATACAGGGTGCCCGGGAATTGAGGCATCATCGGCGACTCGTGTCCTTTCCGTTTTCAGCTCCCGGTCGAGGATCCGAAGCGACGCGAGCTCGCCAACGCGAACGCGGACGTTGCGTGCGCGCGTCTTATCATCGCTGGGCTCTATTTCTTCCGGCCACTCGCTCTTTCGAGCCGGACGAGCTTCGAATTCGTTCTCGTACACCCTTTGTACGCGGCCAGGTAGACGCGAACGAGAGGTACGCACGTCGAAAATCACGCGGCCATTATTTATGCGCTCGTAATCTGTCATAACCAGGGGCCTTCCTTATGCAACCTGACGATATCGTTACAGTCTAACGGAAACGCCTACCAGCTCTTTCTCTCTCTCTCTCTCTCTCTCTCTCTCTCTCTCTCTCTCTCTCTCGCTCCCTCCCTGCGCGCGAGCAACGACAGTTATCAGCCTCCGTGAATCGCCTGGGGAAAAATACCCAGCGCGCTCTCTCTCTCTCTTTCTCTCTCTCTGTCTCTGCCGTCTCTGCAGTCTCCTCTCGTCGGTTACTCGTTTGTAAAAATTGACGAGTCACCAATTCCAGCAAAGTTTCACAAAAAACTTATCGCCCGTACATTTTTAATCCACTTTTAATCTCTCTCTCTCTCTCTCTSTCTCTCTCTCTCTCTCTCTCTCTCTCTCTCTCTGTCTGTCGATGTCGATGTGTCAGATCAGATGACGTTAGCCGACAGCCGTCGAAGCGATTCGTCGACCCGAGGTCGAGGTCTTTGCTCTCGTAAAGCCGATCGTAGCGCGCCACCAACGTACTCGTGAAATTTCAACGGGCTTTTACAATCCGAGGCGCCGAATTGCACCGTGGGCCCTAATAAACGCATCCCGTACCGTACCGTGTAGCCTTTACAGCATCGGGCCATAAAGGCATGAAAAAGAAGCACGCGAGAAATACGAGGCTTCGCGGCTCACCTAAAATTGTCACGACGGTCATTCGAGCGAATCGTAAAGATCCCGTGGCAACACGAGCTCGGACGAATAAAGCGATAGCGTTTCAGTCTTGCGCTCGCGCGACTGCGGGTACTCTTCTCCCTCTTTCTCCTTCTTTTGTTCGAATTTTACAACTGCGTCGCGCATCGGGCCGCATGCCAGCGTAACGACTTGGACTTGACGCTAAAGGCACCAGAGAGACAGAGAGAGAGAGAGAGAGAGAGAGAGAGAGAGAGAGTCGCCAGCGATAACTAAAAGCTTCAATTATCGCAAACGTTAGTCTCCATTGCCGAAACAAATTCCACTTTCCACTCGCTCGCGATTTGAAACCAAGTTGTCCCCCCCCTGTCGCCCCCCCCCCCCTTGTCTTCAGCAAAGAACGTAACGCCGGTCTCGCCGGAGAAGAGACGATGATCCGCGAATCGCGACTCTGCACTCGGAACGCCGACCAGCCGACCGCAAGGAACGGAAGTGAGGAATGCCGATCGGCGGCGTGGGGATCCCCTTATCGCGGGAATCCCGCGGGACGCGCGTAGGAATCCGCCACGAGGACGGTCGGCGGCGAGTGGAAACGCCTCGGATTCCCGTGGTCCTGCTGCCTCGCCCTCCTGACCTCGCCAGAGAGAGGCGGCACTCGATCTCCTTCAGGCCGGAACGCTCGCGCTTCCAGGATTACGGGGATTCCGGGAGGGTGGGGGCAGGCGCTGCCGCCGGCGCTGCGTCGCGCGATTAGGCGCGTATCGCGGCCAGGCGATAAGAGTCATTCCTAACGGCCGATCGGCGATAGATAAGGCCGCGCATTCGCGGCTCGAATGCCTTTTTCGGAGGCCACCGCCAGGCACGCGCGCTGCGGCGCGGTTAATAAATCCCCTGCGGCGGTTAAATGAAATTGCGCACGCGCACCTCGATGCGAACTTACGCGGAAGCGTAGATCCGCCGGCGCGGCTCGCGTCCATCATCCGCGTTTGCATATTTTCGGGTTAAGGGAGGCGCGCGTGGTGAATCTCCGTTGGATTAACTGCGCGCGCCGTGCGCACGCTCGTCATAAATATTCACGCTGCCGCATCGCGCCGTTACGGCGAACAATGGGCCGCGGGCCGCGATTCCGCTACGGATTCCGCTATCTATCCGTTGTCACGTTGCTCCATCGCGAAGATATAGGTCCGGCCAGTTTTTAGCGCGCGCCGCCCATATAAGCGAGACTCGTCGCAAACAGGTCGGTCCATCCTTCGGACCTTGCCGCCGCGTTATCGCGAGAAGGGCCGGCTCGGCCGAAAGGGACGTCCTCGCGGAGGCCTCGCGTCGTTGCCGGCGTGAAATTTCCTCCGTCCTCGCTCCTCCTCCTCCTCGTGGCTCGCCTGATTCAATTTCTCGGCGTAATTGCTCCCATCGCTCAGCGGTCGTCTCGTTGGCGATCCGCGATCACGCGAACCGATACACGACCGGCTCACGGGGATCGCGTCATTACTCACGATTATACGTAACGCCGGTCGATCCATTGTTTCCGTAATGAATCGCGTCAGGAGAGCGCGCCGCGCGCATCATACGTCATACGTTCCCTCATATAACGTATAACATAATCGCCGTCAAATCGTGCGGCGGCATTAATAACAGCGCGAGCACCGGCCGACTGTCCGTGTTCGGCTGTCGGGCTTGAGGCTAATTTATTATTTCCGCCGCCGTTTACGCGCCGCTCCGCCCGCGGCGAGATCCGCGCCATCGCTCCAACGATCGATCTCTTCCGTGACCCTCGTTCCGTCGATCAAGGGTCACCCCGGCGAGCGGGAGTGACGCAACGCCAACGTCGATTATCGTTGGACCGCGATCCGATCGAGATGACGCAAGTCGCGAGGGTACCTCGCCGCGGAGTTGCGAAACTGTTGTTTGAATCTCCTGCTTCCGCTCGCGTTTCTGCATCCCCCCGTCCTGCGAACCTTCCCCGCGCTTACTTTCGTGCAACCTGCCGGCCGACTTTCGCCGCGACATTGACAGACGGGATTAGAGCCACGTCCGTAATCGGCGCGGCCGAGATTCCGCTTCTGTTCCGCTCCGAGCGCGCGTCGCGACAGCGATTCCAGGATTCCGCTGTTGACCAGTCGATCGCGGCAAACCAGAAGCAGAAGGACAAGAGAGAGAGAGAGCGAGAGCGAGAGCGAGAGAGAGAGAGAGAGAGAGAGAGAGAGAGAAGGACCGCCGGGACAGGTACGGCACAGAGCGCGTGTTGGAAATTACGGCGGCCACCGTCGATGACTAATGAGAGATACACGCGGCCGCTAATGCACCGCATCGTTATCACCTACCGCGCGGCCGCGCTGCTCGTCCGCCGGCATCCGCGGCTGCGATTTACCGTGAGCCGGGGATCGGCGGGGAGGTCGCGAGGGGACGACGCGGGAACGCCAGCTATGAGGATACGCGACGTGTTATTCCCGCGTAAACGCGTACAACGGAAATCCATTAAAACGCGAAAATGCTGATAAACGCGCCGGAGACGCGGCCGAATACGAAGCTGCAAACAAATATCTCACGAATGCCTGCATTAATTTCCGGGTAAGCTGCGCCGCTGCGCCCGAAAACTAACGGGACGGCCAGCGTTTCTCAACAGCCGCTTCGTCGGCTTCGATTCGGCTCAAACGATCGTACGAATCGAGCTTACGATGAATCGCGAGCGAGGCGAGGGGAGTAAGCCGGAAGGTCGCCAGCATCGCTTTGTTTGTCTCCACTCGCCGCCGCCGATCGATCGACACTTGCAGCCTGCCGAGCTAACGCTCGGAGGGTGGGAGGGTGGGATTCGGCTAACAAGAAATACCCGGCGAGCTTTAAAGCAAGTAATGCTGCAGATGCTTGGACTGGACTTGCGTTCGTATCGGAAGATTCGCGTTGGAGGTCACCGAGGACGCTGAGATGGCAGTTGGACAAAGGATTATTGGTATATCGGTTGGCGGCAAAGGTCAAACGAGGTCAAACTCGGTTGGAGACCGAGATCGGAGACAGAAACCATCGCTGGGATGGATTCTCCACCAGTGAGACAAGAAACTGGGTGCTCCTTCCCCTCCGCTTCCCCGCAACGACCTACTCAGCTCGCCGTATTTCGATTATCGATGTTTGCGGCTTTAAGCCCTGGATGCGGCGCGAAATGCCGCCAAAGTCCAAGGCAGCAGGGTGCAGAAGATTTAAATCTCGCCTTTCGCGATTCGACGTTCGACATTCGATGAGAATCGCTCAATCGCTCGTGTCCGAGTTGCTCGCTTCTCCTCTCCCTCACCTCCCAGCATCCCTCTGCACCAATTACGCGCGATAAGCCGCTCCGCTCGCTGGCGGCCGGCAAGTCGCTCCCTCTCCGCGGAACGGAATGATCTCGTTTCGCGAGATTCGTCGGAAAAGTCTCGAGATCCGAGATCGCGATCCTATCGCTCGCGATTACACGCGAAGGGACAATGCGGACTATCGCGAGGCGGGAATGGTCTCCGGGGGGAGGAGGCAGGACGATCGCAGGCTGATTTCGCGATACATCGCGACGGTGCGCTATTCTTCCACCCCCTCCGCTGCTCCAAGCATCCCAGAAGAAGTAACATCGACGAGAGGGAGCGATCTGCGAGGACGCTTGGCGTGACGAAAAGCTCGAGTTTCCGAGAGCTTGCTCGAGAGTCCCATCGAGAGAGACGGGAAGGAGAAAGAGAGGCGTCCGTTTCGCGGGAGCAAATCGAGAATAAATAGAAATGCCGCGAACGTTCCATCTGTTTGGACACGCGGATGGATTTATCAGCGCTCGCCCGACAGCTCGGACTTTGCAACAAGCCGGGAATGCGGCGGGTACGCGTTTCGACGCTGTAATCCGCGGCGGTATCGAAGAAGTCAATCTCGATCCGATGTGGGACAGAAAGCCACTCGTATCATTTCCAGCGAGAGACGTGCCACTCCCGTGGAGCTTAAGAGGGTCAAATTCTTGACTCGCATCTACTCTACACCGCGACGGTGGCGATGGCGGCGGCGAAGACGCTTTATAATCGAGGTAAGCCGACCGCCGTGCTCTTTGACACGGGACGGACAGGGGAGCGAGAAAGGGAGAGGCCGCATTATACGCTGGTGTCATTTCCAGGGCAGGCGGGCTCGCTGATCAGCTGATGCCGGGCTTCCCTTTCCGGATGCGACCTTGAATAAAGCCGACCGGCCGCCCCCTTTACACGCTTTGCTGACGCGCGTTAAGTGCACTCGCGCGCGCGCGCAGATTGAATCGGCGAATTATGCTTGGCACATGGCCATTGTATCGCGCGCGATCCAGAACTAGTCCAGCCCCGCGGATCTCCTTCCGGGATCGGGATCCGCTTTATGGCGGCGAGCATTCGCCGGCGAGGTCGGCGAATCCGCCGATGTCGTTGGCCGATTCGTAGCCGTTTTCGCGCGCGGCTACCATCACCGCAACCATCACCGTCATCATCATAATCATCGAGCGAGGTAAGAGATACCGGCGCGGAGAGTCACGAAGGCGCTGCCGCTGGACCGTGCAACCTGGGCGGCTTCTCGTGAAGCTGCGAGCGAGCGACGGCGTGTCGCGGATGAGATCCGCGTTATAAAGTCGGCCGGCTAGGCAAGGCCGGGGACCATAAATATTTGGACGATAGCGACCTGACCTCGAGGTCGCGCGCCGATGCAACGTGCGAGCGAGCTGCGCGCAAACAGCCCCGATCTCGAATTAATCCGCGGAGCTCTGCTGCCGGCGCATCGAAGCGCGACCGCGAAAGAGAGAGAGAGAGAGAGAGAGAGAGAGGACAAACGAAAAGGGCTTGCATAGGTCGCGAGAGCATGGAAGGGAGGAGAAATTCTTACACGCATCGTGTGTCTGCGGTTGACGAAAACTTATCTGGACACGGAGCTTCTCGGAAGCTCGTTCCCGGGGCACGTAACGAGGGCGGCTCTCTGCGAGGCGCTTTTTGCGAGGACCCCAATGACGCGAAACCGCATCATTATTATCTGCCGATCCTTAATGCGGACAGCTGAGGGCAGCAGCGTGATTCTCCCGGCAGAGAAAGGGCGAGGGAAACAGAGAGGAAATTCGAGCAAGAAATGAGAAATGAGAGCGCCAAAGACTCTGCGCTTCGCGCGGGGAACCCTCGATGCCGGGCTTTCTGATCTTATTGCTCGCTCGTTCGCGATTCTCGAAGCGAAGCCGCGGACCAAGACGTCCACTCGTGTTGCTGTTGCTTGCAGCAGAGCTGGCTGCTCTCAGGAGAGCTTACCGATCCGTCAGCGTCGTCCATGATCGCTGCGAGCTTCCGTGTCGTGTCTCTGCAAGCGAATTTCGCAGTTTGGTCATTGGTGCGTTGATCCGTTGAGAAGCCGGGATTCCCGAATCCCGAGATCCGAATGACTCGTCGTCGAGTCGCCGGAACTGCCGAGATTGCAGCACGCTTTGAACCCACGCTGTGGGTTTCTCGCGCCGGAGAAACGTAACGTAATTAAACGGTACTGGATACCCCTCCTTCCCGCATCTCCGTCTCTCTCTCTCTCTCTCTCTCTCTCTGGGAGCATAATCGAACAGCGAGGTTGAACACGCCCGAGTGAGAAGCGAGGGGAGGGACTCGATAGAGACGAAGATAGGGAACGGCGACTTGGCGTGTAGCTACTCGAGGAAGCTGAAAGGTAGCCGCGTACTTGTCCGGCCTCCGCCGACGAGTTACCGCTGCATGTTTGCTGACCCTTTATCACATCGGGTCGCGCAGTCGTGTTTCAGATTCCACGAGCGGGTAACGAAGCATCGGGGAACAAAGGAGAGGAAACGCGGAGAGCTCGTAGCAGGAGGCTCGAGTGAAACGTCCCCGGCGTAACGTATCCGGCAGCTGCGCCCGCGTTCGAGTATCGAGGCGATTATTGGCGGTCGCGTGTTTGCATGTTTGCAACTGTCGATGCGATACGCGAAAGCGTGAATCGTGCGGGACAAGTCCAAGGAGGGACCGAGACGAGCAAAAAGGAGGCGAGAGATTCAGGCGAAAACGGCTTCGTCCTGTCGATTTCATCCAAATTTAGCCAAGCGATCTCTCCCCGCTGACGTGAGTTAAGCTCCGCTCTGCTGCGTCCAGCTTGGCCCCGACTGGTCCCGAACTTTATTCTATATAAGCATCGAATCGAGAGACAGAGAGAGAAAGAGAGAGAGAGAGAGAGAGAGAGAGAGAGAGAAGGAGAGCTGTTGCTACCTCTCGATTTGGCAACCGCGTGGCCGGCCCTTCCTCGAGTCTCTCCATATTCGCCTTGGCGCGAAAGCAGAGTCGAGCGCAACTCGATCGTTGCAACGTTTCATGTACGTCAAGTTCATGTCCATCAATCCGCTGGAAGTGGGAAACGAGCGACTGCAATCTTTGGACGTTCGACGTCAGCCTACGCCGACGTGGGCTCGCACGATCGGCGACATTGTGCTCACCGATAATTAGGAGAGCAATCTGCGAGACTTCGAAGAAGGAGCGATAGGGTAGGGCAGATTTCTGGAAGCGTCCGCTGCCGGCGTAATTGGCAAAGTTTTCGAAATTGCCGGCAAAAGGAGCGACGAAGATGAAGCGAGCGACGACGACGACGCGTTTCCAGAGAAGGGACAAGAGAGACGTCCAGACGTCTTTCATTTCCCACGGTCCCCCGACGCGATTGCATTATGCGTGTTCCCCCGTCCGTGTTGCTCGCTACGCCGAGCCGGCCAAAACGAGAACGGAAAGAGCCAAAGTCCCGAGAGAGCCGGTCGCACACCAGCCAGTCCGATCGCCATTAGACAACAATCGCCGCGAGACATTCGCGCGGAACAATATGCGGTTTTAAGTTTCGAAAGTGGCCGCAGGATTGTCGAGAGAGCGCGGTGCCTCTCGACGACCGGCACATAAATTCCGTCTAACTGCTGGTGGCGTGAGTGGTCAAAATAATCGCCGCCGGCGGTGCGCCGGTGCTGCACGACTTTTTAAAGGCGAGTTCCCTCGCGAGTCAAGGGTCGACGCGAGCCGGGACACGAGCGCGCCTTCGGATCGCCTCACGATCGCCATGCTCGTCGAGCCGCCGCTCCTCCCGTAACCGCGTCGTCTCCTGACGACCCGAGCCCTACTACACGGGGCGTATTACGTAACGTTGAGATATCTCGGCAACGGCGCTGCGCCCCTGTCACCCCGACGAGCTTGATTCGGCGCGGCGCGGCGCCGTCCGATCGGACGGGACATGATTTATATCACTGCCGCGGGAGCGCGGCAAATTAGAAAACGGACCCGTGACACGGAAGCAATCTCAATTATGGCGGCGCGAGAGATGGACGGATGGTACCCCCTTTCGTTTCCGATCGATGGGCCCCGGCAACAGGACCTTGAGAGGAGAGAAGCATTGTCTCTCTCTCTCTCTCTCTCTCTCTCTCTCTCTCTCTCTCTCTCTCTCTCTCTTTCTCTCTGTCCCTCGCGAGATACCACCGCAGGCGAGACCTGCATAAGCGTTATGACATATCTCCCATCGGTAATTATTGCTGATTAACGACTTGCTGAGCCCGTTATCTCGCCGCTGCGCCGTCCGGCGGGGGCCCCGATAGCTCGCGATTGCCTTCGATTTCGGTCCGTCGTCCGGGCTCGGGCCGATCAGACTCGAGGTATCTTAACGAGGGCTCCCAAAAGGGGATGCCACGTCGATACAAAGCGCGTCGTTTTAAATTCATTTCGCGGCGCTCGAATGGCGTCGCTCCAGCCTCGCTCCAGCCTCGCTCCAGCTTCGCTCCGTCTCGTCAACGTTACGTTCCTCGTCGACGAGGGGCAAACGAGAGGAGGGAGCGCCTTCTGAAGATCCACGCCGCCGCTTCGCGTTAATCGCGGGAAGCGATCCGTAAACGGGATCATCGTCGCGCCACGTAGCGCGGTCACCTCGGAGCGCGATCGTTCCGAGGAAGCCACCTTGCCCTTGCGCTCCTCTTCTATTTGCCTTGCTTCGTCCTCGCGGTGAAGGGCCTCGCCCCGGGACTACTACTCCTACCGCGGCCGCTGCTCCACCGGCCCGCTCCTGCCTTTTTACTCTCCGTTTTTCCTCCTCCTCCCTCCCTCCCTCCCTCCCGACTCCCCCCCCCCCTCGTCCCGTCCGCCTGGCTCTCCCGGTCGCATTTCTCGGTGGCTTCCTCTTTTTGCCTCGCCCGGTCGGTCCTCCTCTCGCCTCGTCACTCTCTTCTTCATCGTCGACAGAATCCAACGACCACCACGGCTCGACGTGATTACTTATGGCGACTCCGCGGGGATCACGCGGGCAGGGACGCGCTTCTCCTCGCGCGCTCCTGCTCCCCCTGCTCCCGCCGATAGAGAGGAGATTAGCGCCGTTATACAAAGCGGACGCAGGTTCGTCGAGGCTGATCGATCGCCGGAGCGATGACGACGGGGACGAGCTCGTCTCGTCTCTTCGAGTCGCGACATTTACGACGGGGGATTACTGTCAGCCGGTGATCCGATCGCGATGCCCCAATCATTCCTCGACATTCCGGTTACGGATAAATCAGCCCGCGTTTCGTTTCTCCCGTGTACTTGCGCCCACTGCACGCACATTGTAGGAGATTACAAGCGCGCGCGCGCGCGCGCGACTTAATGGACCGAGCGAGAGGCTGCGCGATTTTTACTGCGCGCCTTCGTCGCGAGAAGCCGTAATGAGCTTGTCGTTAGGCCTCCGTGCACGTTAATTAGTTAATTGCCTGTCCAATCCACTCCAGGCGCGCTCGCGTTTCCTCCACGCTTCCACGAGAGCGTTGCTCCGCTCTCGCGCTGATTAAACGGTTCCAAAATAGCAAAACGTATACATGTTTATGTTAATATCGCATTGTGCGCAATAATATCGCGCACCAGCGTGTAAAATTATCGGGATAGCCGCACGACATTTTTGCGATTACATCGACTGCAGGTCGCTCGAGTTTCATTTATTCAGCGTCGAGTCGCTGCGATTCGCGCTCTCGCTTGTTATAAATCAATCAGCCCGCGTGTCTTTTTGCAAAAGAGAGAGGTAAGACGCGATCTATCTTTCAGGCAAGAACGTTAGATTTCAGCGAGAGCCATCGCGTTTTCTTACGCTACACATACGCACGCATGTATGTACGTGTATATATATATATATATATATATATATATATATATATGTATACGCATGTATAGAGCGGCTCTTGCTCGATGCCGCTCGAGAATCGGCGGAAAGCATTCCGGGCATTAGCCTGAACACGCGCCACGTGGAGCATGTCGTTGAAATCGAACAAGAAGCCGAGCGCGCGCGGTAGGTAAGCGATTCAGACGTTGTTGAATGTAATCATTGATCAATCCGTTCGTCGGACGACCGAAGAAATTAAAAGTACGTCCGGCGAGAAAAATCGCGTTTATCTGCACGAGATTACGATAAGCCGCGTTTTATCAGCGGCCACCGCTCGAGGATCAGAAAATATGGCAGAAAAATATCCTATTGGGATAACCTGGCCTTTTCGCTTCCGATATCCGATAAACCGAGCTCGCCGCTGAATTTATCGAATTGATCGGTCTTCTTCGAGATTCGTGAGATTCAAAGTTTACTCGTAAGAAAGCAAGAATCGTAAAATTCCACAGATGGAAGGTTCTCCGTCTTTGAGGTTAGGCAGGGTCTCCCACGGCAGATTTCGGCGAGTCACCGCGTCCTCGGCAGCCCGATGGGTCGTTTCAGCGGCGTTCCTTTTCAGTTGGAACGCAGCAAAAGTATGCAGCGCCTTCCCCCCCTCCCTTCCCCGCCGAGTATCTGCCCCTGATCAGAGGCCACTGTGCGTACTGTCGCAATCTGTTTTTGGAGGTTACGTTACGCCGTACGAGTTCGTACGAGCCGAAAGCTTCCGAAAGCGCAGATGTCAGGCACTTGGAAATTACGAAGGGATCCCAGTTTAAAATAGTCTAGATCGGCGGGAAAAGAAGCAAGGAATTAATTTGTACGCCATACTCGCGGCCTGAAAACTCACCGACAGCCTGCCTCGTCGCTCCGTCGGTCATCCGGATAAATCGCAGCCGCTAGGAATTCGTGTACTCGAACGGTGCCTCGAACGACGCTCAAACAAAACCATAATTCACGCGAGACCGCATCGCGCGTCTGATCCCACAAGCGGGGCATGGGCGTAAAAAAACGCTGTCGGTGGTACGACTAACCATCGTACGTGGTTTCCCTGGAAACTATTATACCGGAAGCTGGCAGCGGTCCACGGCGGCGAGTACCTCCTGTACCGTTTCGCCGGCGCTTATGCGCGCTCACGCTTGTACCGGGAACACCGCGAGAATCTCTGAAACGTCGCCGGCATGCCCCAAAGAGCGAGCCCCCTCCCTCCCTCTCTCTCTCTCTCTCTCTCTCTCTCTCTCTCTCTCTCTCTCTCTCTCTCTCGGTGTGACCTGCTCGGGCCGCTAGCTGGAACAATCCTGATGCTCCTTCGCGCCCGCGGGCGCGACAAAAAGCGAATATGCGTACTCGTGTCGCGAGAGGGCGCGGATGTACCGTAACGCGCAGGCGCGCCGCGCGCGCCGCGGCTATTTAACGAGCGACGCGTCGCGCGACAATGTAACGCAATGTGGATCACGACCACGAGCACGAGGAGGCCAATCGTAATGGCGGAGACACATGCGGAGGCGCCTTTTGCCAAGCGACCGTCGAGGAACCGCGTGAGCCGAGCGTGAGCCGAGCCTACGCGGCGATCAAAGTTCCGCAGTTTCGCAGGAGATTCGCACTCAACGTTCAAATATTTGATTTCGCCTTCTGAGAACAACTCGCTCGATCACGGCGACTCGTCTATGCGCAGCGTAATGCAATTACGAGTCGCGATATCCGTTCGTCGAGATAAGCCGGAGACACGGGCGCTTTATCTGCTCCAAGCTTCCGGTAATCGGAGCTTCCATCAGCGGAGCATTACTTTTGGGATTTTAATAATCGAGATCGAGACCGCGCTGCAGTCTCCGCTGCAGATGTCCGGGATGTCTTTGGCGCGGATGCTAGTTATCCTAGTTGCGACTTTCCGGGGGAACCCGGAAGTCGTCTATAGATCATTCACGTCCGCTGATAAAAGCTCGCTCGTTTCGGGAAACTCGCGAAACGCGTTGCCCGGCGAATCCGGAGAGCAGCGTTCGAATTCCTCGGCACCTCGCCGAGTCATCGCTCGCTGACGTTTCGGATGATGCTCGGACCGCGGAAACTCTCGCGATGGAGGGAGAAACGCGATCCTGCCGCATCTGTCGCCGCGATTGCGCGAAAAAGCCAACGGCTGCAAGAGTGCACCGTCGTCGAGCGGGAAAAAGAAGGCGGAAGAGAAGAGAAGGCTGGAGAGAACCGAATAAGCGGGGGAAGAAGGAGAAAGAGAGACGGGACCACGTCGAGCGACGCGGTGTCGCGAGTCCTCCGAAATCGGTAGCTCGATCGAGAGGAGAAAGCGAAACGGAGCAGCCGGTCGATAACGGCCCGCCAGCTAGAGCCGTTTGACGCGGCTCGCCTAATTGCGATCTCTCGATCGTTGCCAAACAAGGAAGTCGCCGCGCTCTCGTTGCCTCGCTCTGACCTCTCGATTCCGCGTCGCTGCCGCGCGAGGAAAAGCGTTCGACGTTGATCGGCTGACGTAAGCGATCAGTCGCGATGTCGCGGCGGTTGCGGGCTGCGAGCCGAGATGTAATGCGCGTGGAATCGATTGTCCGCGTTTTTCACGAGCGCGTTTCAGTTTCGAGATTGACTGTCTCTCGAGAGCGCTATCGAAACGCGCGCCGACTCGTTACGCCGTTATTAGCTCGTGACGCGGACATGGCTGCGATGTTGGATAGCAGAAGCGATAATTAATCGACGCCGCGACTGAGATTAATCAATTTGGTTAACACGTGGAAGCCCGTCCGTGGACGGCAACTCGACGGCAGCGCCTTGTAAGCCGCTCTCGCCTCCGCGCGAGTCGCTTCCTTCCCCCGCCCTCTCTCACGTGCGCGCGCGCGCGCGCGTGTATTAATTAACCCTATTGAGATCCTAGTTAAGATATCATTGTTCCGCGCGGCGTTTACGTTTCGACGAAAAACAAGGCAGGCCGGTTAAAAGCGCGGACGTTTTCACGGTGCTCGGCTTCGATCGGCGGCGGAGCTATTCGGCGTCAATTTCAGGTGGGGAGGGGGGAGGGGGGAGGGGGGGCGGCT
>JAHMML010000015.1:451627-482958 GCA_020341155.1 Eciton burchellii
GGGGGGGGGGGGGGCGGCTGCGGCGGGAGGAGATGGGGAATTCGGTTTTTGCTCGCTCGCTCGCAAGCAAAGCGCTTAAAGCGATGTAATCGTGTTTCCTATCGTTCGACACGCTGAAAGAGAGATCATTGCGTCAGTCGGTCTCTGTGAAGTGGAACCGAGCCGCAAAAATGAGGGAAACGGAACGGTGAGCCTAGTCTAGTCCGCGATATTCAGCGGGTTTCTTATATAAGAGAAACGAGCGGAATAAATACGAGTTTCGTAAATTAGCATTTTCTGGGAATCGAGCGGCGTGCTTACGGTAAACCGCGCTCGAACCTTCTCCGTCCGTTCTCCCGCTCGCGCCGCTCGCGCCGCTCGCGCGTGAACGAGCGGCCGCCGAGCGTTCCCGATAAATGCCGACGAGCGTTCGTCAAGAGTCGTCCGAGAGCCAATCGATTATCGTCGCGCGGAACATGCGGCCGATTCAAACGAGTCCGCCGAGAAGCGGAATCGCCCTGAATACCGTCTGTCACGGTCAATGATTCCGCGGTGATTTCCGTAATGGAGGCAAGCAGGCGAACAAACGATCCCCGCAAACTATCCGCCGATTCTGAAACACGAGCGAGCGCCGATAACGCTCGCCGATCATCGCGAGCGCGAGCGTTCGAGGGAAATAAATGCCGCCGCGATAATGCAATTATGACTCCCCGACTCGACGCTTTCTTAACGTCCTTCGCGTCGGCCGGACCGTTTACGGTTAACATAAATCCACTGAATAAGTGGCGCGTGATCTTTATTACAGCCGGCGCGAATTTACGAGCGGCACGTCGACGCGATCTCGGATACCCGGGCGATTGTCCGCGCACGCGGGCGCATGCGCGATTAGGATCGATCGTTCAGCTTCGTTACGTAAAATCGTCCCGAATCCCGGGAGAAAGAGGAGCGGCGACAGGGAGATTGCGCGATGACCCACAGGCCGATCGGGAATTCTGAATGAGGAGTCAACCGAGCGGGACGCGATCGCGCGAAATCGCGCAGGTGCGCGCAGGTGCGAGAGCGGCTAATTTCAAGGCTCGGCGACGGGGATGCCCCTACGTTAGCGCTCTCCGATCGATTACCCTACCGTCGCGATTCAATTTTCGAGGATCGCCGCGCGCAAAGCGCGCCGGGAAAATGCAATCTCGCGAAATTACCGTGCTCGTAGCAACAGACGAGACAGACGAGAGAGAGAGAGAGAGAGAGAGAGAGAGAGAGAGAGAGAGAGAGAGAGAGAGAGAGAGAGAGAGAKAGAGAGAGGAAGCGAAGACGAAAATGTAATGCAACGCGCCGTGAGATTACGGCGCGTCGGGGCCTCGCGAAACGGTTTCATCAATTCCGGGAAGCGATGGCCTCTCGCGTCATTTTCAACGACGTGATTGATAGTTATCGCGGCGTTGATCACGCGTTATCGCGCCTAGCGAGTAAATAGTCGTACGTGATAATTTTACGGCCGTTACGATTAGCAATTTTATCGCACCTGCACCTGGATTGAAAGCGATCCGACTCCGATCTCGGCTTGCGTCTCTCCGGCTTGCGCATCGTTAAAGGGGAAAGTCAACGGGACAGAAAACGCCGTATCAGCGCGTCCCAGCGCTGATGATGCTTGGCACAAGCACGAGCAACATCCGCATCCGACGACAGGGAACGAATTTCAGCGTCGCGGCGGTCGGAGACCACCCTGAAATAACGCGCGCCTGATGACGGTCATCGCGCGCGTGATTATGCGCTATTGTGTAAATGATGCGGCAGCAGCAGCAGCAGCAGCAGCAGACCTCGACTCGCCGACTTCCTCGACGTCGACGAACGGCGATCGCGTCTTCCGCGGATTTGATTGATGCGGCTCGGAAACGTCCGTTCTGTTGATGCTCGGAGAGACGCGAGACCTCTCAAAGATCTTAAACGAACGAAACGTTAAACATTCAGCGTTGAATCTACAAAGAGACTACTGATTCGGCAAATAACGGAGCTGAGATCCCGTTCTGACAACTGTCACCGCGACCTCCGACCTCCCCAGCAGCATCCGTCGTCCGTCGAAGAGCGCGTTATTCCAGCGATTACGATCGATAACGTCGATACGCGCTCGCTCTTCTCTCAACAACGACACGGTGTTTGCTCTTTTTTCTTTTCCTTTCGTTTGGCGAACGAGAAGGACGTGGAACGGGAACGCGCGTTGCCGGGTCATGCCGGGTCCCTCGTGGGCCGAGTGAAATTATTACGAGAGTCGGTTACGTACGTAAGAGCCGTGGCAAGATGGTGTTCGCTCGCTTGTCGCCGCCCCGAGCAACTAACCTTCCTGTTGTTGCATGACCCATGCCCGCTTCGGTATCTCCTTCATTCGCTTCATCGCCGCCGTCTCTCTTTTTATGCCGTAATCTCCGCTCCGCTCCCCCTTTCTCTCTCTCTCTCTCTCTCTCTCTCTCTCTCTCTCTCTCTGGTCCGCTGAAGACGCAGGACGAGATGCCGACTTTATCGCGGCGATAAAGGACGGAAGGACGGAAGGACGCAGAACATTCTCGACACATTTATTCCGAACGCGTATCAATCAGGATCGATGAGAGAGTCGCAGAGCAGAGTCGCAGAAGTCGAGAGGAGCTCGTCCGCGAGTTGAAAGTTCACGGCGGAGCGAGTCGCGCGAAGCGGAAAGTCGAAAAGTCGCGAGAGGGGACTCGCGGGGAGGGTCGGCGCTCTTCGAAGGAAGGTTTCATTCAGAGAGGCAGGCCTCCGTCCGAGCAGGCCGTTCGTTCCTGCCGACTCTGGCGAGGCTGGTTATTCGCTTCTCGATGTCATCGGTGCCTTGGGCGAGCATATCCTTGGCGCGCACCGAGTCTGACCTCGGTGGACCTCTAAGGAGCCCAACCCAGTCTACCAACCCACCGACCCAGCAAGCCCACCATTAGTAACCTACTCCGTTACCGCCGACGATCAAGACGATTTCGATTCGCCCGTCCGTCCGTCCTCCCTCGCGAGCGGCAACGATGCATTAAAATAATGATACATGCCGTGTCGCAAAAGAAGAACGCGTAAAAATACTTATTTCGCATTATTCCCGTGCGAAACGCCGGGTAGTCGTGACTACCTGTTTTTTCCGACAGCATCGTCCCGATCCGCTTCGTGACACGCTGCTCGCAAGCAGCGCTCTTACGAAATCGCGATATGACGGATCTCTGGCTTCGAGAGGGGTGACCGAGATTGCCAAGGCGATCGATCGCGCGCCGTTCTCCGAGACGAACGTCTCGAGGCTTGGCCAATTTGGGGGGATCCCGTCTCGACGAAGCTCGATTCGCGGATATTCTGCGCGCGACGTCACGCGCAGAATATCGGGATCAAGCTAGCGAGTCCACATGTTGTGGAGTTTTCGCTCGGATGCGGAATTAATTACGGATTATTAATAAACACACGGGCAGATCTCGCGACGTGACTTGGCGTGCCGTGTCTTAATCTTAGCGTAGATGGACGCGTTCGGGGAATTTCGACACGATAAATCACCTGCGATAATACCTACCGCTCTCCTCCGTGTAATTCCACGTTTGCGCAAGCCCATCCCGCAAACACGAGCGCGAGTAGTTATTAGCAATCAATTAATGCGACGTTCAACGCGTAAGAGTCGGAGGAGGCTGCGCAAAAAGCGGCGCAGAATTAAGGCTGACCGCGGAGGTGTAGCTCGTTTTACAAGCGGCAGCATCCTCCTCCTTCGCGATAAAAATGCAAATTTACTCACGGCTACTTATTCCTACTTTGAGGATAAACGTGTCATCGCCATGTCGCGAGAGACGATACATGGATCGATAGATCCGGCGATCGAGCGGACGCGCTATCCTCCTTCCCGGAGGCTTCCCGGTAATCTTTAGAGCAGATTCGGGATCCGGTGACTCGTGAATTCGCGAAAACGATCAATCATCCACTCGAGCCCGAGCAGGAAACGAGACGCGAGGCTTCATTTCGCGATTTCGCATAAATTATCAGCCAGAGTATCTCTGGCGCGGACGACGTGCTCGCGGTGAGAGCGCGAGCGAGCGAGAGAGAGAGAGAGAGAGAGAGAGAGAGAGAGAGAGAGAGAGAGAGAGAGAGAAAGAGAGAGAAAGAGAGAAAGAGGGGACGGGAAATATTAATAATCCTATTCACGGGCCGATGCATCCCGCATCACATCTTTATCCCGCCGCGGAATTTGATAGCTCGGGGCAAGTGTGGGTCGGCAGCGGCGGCGGTTTCCGGCCACGTAGCGTAGCCGTAATTTCGAGGCACGACAGGTGGTGCGATCTTGGCGAGGGGGAGTCGCGGGGGACTCGCGGATACACCCACGCGGGCAACGGGGGCCGCGGGAATATTGAGCGCGACCCCTGATGCTATCGGTGCACGGTCGAGTGAACGACGCTGCGTCGTGGGGTGAAGGTACATCGGCTACCTCCTCGAGCGTCTCGGATCCTTCCGCTCGCATTTTACGGCGCGGCGCCGCGCGATGGTTATCCGCGAGCGGTTCGTACGGGCGCGCCTCCGCGCGTCGCGGCTTTCCCGAGGCGGATAACAGGACGGGCGGGATGTTAATCGCTGGAGCGATCGTTGCTCACGCTCGCGATCGAGCACGAGCGGACCGAGTGATAAAAGGCCCGCGATTCCGCGAGCGAATTACGCCGGCGCGGGGCTGATACGGGGAGGCGAGTGACGGGCGTGTCGCGGCGGACGACGCGGCTCGCGCCGCGTCTTAATTCCATCCGCGGCGCAGCGCGCGCCGCGCGCTATAAAACGGACGATAAAGCGCGCTCTCGGTCCCGGATCGGCGCGGTTCAAGGGCTCATAAACGCCAAAGTTAATAAGCCGCTGATACGGCTTATGAAATACAATGACGGCGTCCTAACGGCGCGATTTGCATATCGCCGCGGCGCTGGAACAATGCGCGAACGGCGACCCTCGCGCGATCGTTTCCTACTCGCGCGCTCCGCGCGCAATAACATCGCCGGCAAGCCGCGCACGCCGGAACACGCGATACGATTCGCGACGCGGCGGGCTTATCGGAGATATCCGAAGCGAGGATCGTTCCCCTTACCCTACCCCCGCCCTGGAACGGAACCGATGCAGAAATCGAGCGAGCGACGGAGCGGAAGCCGCGCGCGATCCCTGTCTGCCTCTGGAAACCTCTTCTTCCAGAGGAAGAGGAGAGGATAAGCGCGATAAAGCCGGCTCGCTCCGTTCTCTCCGGTTTACGCACACGGCTGCCAGGCTCGCGAAGCCCAGATCTCGGCTGAAGCGGCGAGACGACAGAGGGAGGGAGGGAGGGAGGGCGGAAACCGGACGCCGGCCGATGGCTTGAATGGACCGCTGCTTCGAGCGAGCGGTGACCCGCCGTGTCAACGGTCACGGCGACATTCGGAGCGCGGAGTGAGGGTGGAGAGAGTCGCGCCTGCGAGAGCCGCGATTCTGCTCGCTGCGGGTCCGGAAACGAAGGAGGGATGCTGGAGGGATGCTGCAGGCGGATGCGCAATCGGGATGCAAAGCCGCGCGGCTGGCTAGGCGATCCGCTCGGCTTCTTTCGATAAACAATGGAAATGATCGACTCATCGTTCCCGAGGGCTCTCCCTCGCTCCACTTGCCATCGAGAGCGCATCATTCCGGGCGGCGTTCCGCAGCGTCCGCATCAACGCCAGCCGTTTTTATCCAACGCTCGCGATCGCCTGACCGATAACGCGCGTATCCGAGTGAGCATCCGAGTCCCGAGATAGCACCACCATCTGGAGCATCCAGTCCGCAGCATCCAGTCTGAAGCCTGGCTCTGTCCCGGCTGCGCATTGTGTTGCGAGATCGCGAGCGTTCTCCATCGTTCGTCGTTCGTCGTTCGTCGTCTCTCATTAACGTCTCTCTAACGACGCCCGCGCGATTGCTCTCGACAGCCTGACAGTCCGAGGAGCGTTTTCTTCTCCGGCGAGCGCGCGGCGATCGCGCGCCCGGGACTTTCGCTCCATTAATCGCCGTAAACGCTCCGCGCGCGCGCGCGCGCGCGCGCGCGTTGCGAAACGCGCGCAAACGCGGAATGCGGAGCGGCGAAGGCGCGCGACAGCCGATCCGCTCGGCGGATTATCCATCGCCGGAGAGAGTGAGATCGCGGCTGTCGCAATTAGCATACAACGACGCGTTGCGCGAGCGATTCGTTTGTAGATCGAGCGGCCTGACGTGTCGCCGTGCAGTAGCACGCGACGCGATTATCAGCGGCAACGAAAACCCGGGACTTGAGACTTTGTTGCTCGCAGACGGACAGAGAGAGAGAGAGAGAGAGAGAGAGAGAGAGAGAGAGAGAGAGAGAGAGAGAGAGAGAGAGCGACTCGTGATCCTGGAATGTTTCAAGAGAGAGAGAGAGAGAGAGGGAGGGAGGGAGGATTTTTCAGAGACGGCCAACAAACACGCGACAAGAAAATGGATCGAGCGAGCTGACGCGCTTTCTACAAACAAGCGCGTAGAGAAGGCGCTTGAAGGCGCTTGAAGGCGCTTGAAGGCGCTTGAAGGCGCGGAGCGCGATTTGTTATTTATTCGACGGCCGCGCGGGAAACATTTCTCATCGCGGCGTCCTCGATCTGTCCGGCTTCATTGTGCCGAAGACGGAGCATCGTTGGCGGCTTCGTGACGCAACGGATGCGGCAGGAAAGCGCGAAAGGCGCATTCCCGGGCATCGCAATCGATGCGAGCGATTATCGTAATTATTCGCTCGCCGATTAACGACTGGCCTGGCTTCGCCCGCGATCGCCGCCCGCGATCGCCGCCCGCGAAGAGAGACTTTCTAATATCCCGCCGATGTCGACGAATCCCTGAGAAAAGGCGGGCGAGAGCGAGATCGTGCATCCACGAATTATTCACTCGCGAGCAGCCGCGAGACTGGCCACCTCGAACGCGGAAGGTGAGCCTCGTCGAAAGTGATTTACGGCCGCGCCGTTGCGCGATTGATTTTAGTAATCGCGATAATGCCCGCCGCAGCTCGTCGACGCTTCCGCGCCTTTATTTCCGCGCCCGCCGCACGCGGAGGTCGTCGACAACGACCGAGACACGCGCGGAACGGAAGCGATCTCTATCTCGCTTAATTTATCATTAATCTCGGGAAGGCTGCGGCAAGGGGGAGGAGGAGGGAATTTTAATACAATCTTGATTCGAGATTTCGGTCCAGCGGGCTGCTGGATAACGCGCCGCCACGTTCGACGCGCAGAAACGCGTCCGGACACGACCTTTACGACACGTTCATCGAAGAGCGCGGCGCGGGGGAGGGGGCGCGGAGGGCGGAGGGTGGCGGGGTGAACGGGGAGAATCGAAGAAGACGACCCTCGCGGACCCTCGCGAAAGGCGCGGGAGCCGGCGCGTTAAGGCGCTACCGCATTCAGCGGGTAATGGGAAAAGTACGCGGCTGTAAATAAGCGCGCGGCTTGTTCGCGCGAGGAATCCTCATTAGCATCACAACGCCGGTATAAGTTATAGCGCTTAATAATAGAGGCGTCCCCCGGGCGGGCCGGGGTCGGAGGGGGAGAAACGCGCGCGCGCGCGCGCGCGCGTGTTCCGCAGAGGCGGAAGAGCAGGAGCCCTCTTCCCTTCCCTCCCTCCCTGCGCCTCTGCGCGGAGGGAACTCGGCGGCGTGGAATTTCCGCGCTCGCGCCGCGCTCGATCGCGGAATAACGAAGAGCAAAAGGGTTTCGGGGAGAGGGAGAGAGAGAGAGAGGGGCCTGTCTCTTCTGTTCTGTCTTCCTCTCTCTCTCTCTCTCTCTCTCTCTCTCTCTCTCTCTCTCTCTCCCTCTCTCTCTCTCTCGGAGATAAACGAGCGCGAGCGCGCGGAACGGACGCTCGCCGGTGGCGAGAGCCTGAATCCGCTGCGAGTAGGTGCACGAGGACGAAGAAATAATGAAAAGCCGAGCGATAAATAATGCATCGGCTACCGCGGGAGGCGTATAACTCATTCCGCGGGAATAATATAGCCCCCGCGTATCGGGGTCCTGGCGGTTCATCGTCTCTCTCTCTCTCTCTCTCTCTCTCTCTCTCTCTCTCTCTCTCTCTCTCTCTCTCTCTCTCCCTGCTCCTCACGCCGCCTCTTCCTCCCTCGTCTCCCTCATCGCCATCCCGTGCGCCTCGTTCTCTTCTTCTTCGCTCGGTTCCCGCCGCCTCTCCGCGGCGGATTCTCTACCTGCCATAAATCCGAGCGCTACCATCCGAGGCTCTAATTGCATTATAAATTGTGTATGCCCCAGCACATCCTGGCGGATCGCACAGCGCATAACGCTCGCTGCTCGTCGTCGCGTCGAATCGCCGCTTCCAGGACGCCGAACAGGTCCATCGGAGACCGAGGAGAGAGAGGGCAATCGAACGCGGAAATCGAGTGGCTCGGAAGGAGAGACCCTCTGCGACGCTTCGACTCTTCGAGGGCGATCCCCCTCTCCCCGTCCGTCCCTGTGACCCTGGGGTCGCTGTGGGCGCAGCTGTGGGTCGCGTGGGGTCGCGTGGGGTCGCGTGCGGGTTCGAGCACCGTGACCGGTGGAGACCGAGAGTCATCGTCGAGGACGTCGCGATAGTAACAATCGCCAACAAGCGCGACACGGCTCGCATCCTAATGCTCCCTCTCTCTCTCTCTCTCTCTCTCTCTCTCTCTCTCTCTCTCTATCGGTCGAGGGCGGGACGACTCGTTGAACCGGCGGCGATAATTTGCATATTAACTTTGCCGACGCCGAAGATTAATATGTAAATCAGCGCAGCGATTAGATTAGAGAGTGATTTACGTTCGTCGGGAGATAACGCGCATCCAGCCAGATTACGAGCGAGGAGAAGTGTGTCTCGAACGTTCATCATCGAGTGATTCGCGCGAAACGAGCGGCGAAACTGCAAAAGAAGCCGCGGAAGAATCGCGGATGCCGCGGACCGCGGAATCGCCAATGACGAGCGAATCTGTTAGAAGCTCCTTGTGAAAAGGAAACGAGATCCCCGAGAAGAGAAAGAGAGCGGGCGACATTGCTCAGGACTTGATCAGAGGGGTGACGTCATCGGCGATTATCCTGAAGCGGCGGATCCTCGGCGAGAACGTTCTCCTTGGCCGTTTCTTCGGGCGGACGCTGCCGACAGTGGTCGAAGCGGATCCGAGCTCGCCGCGATTCGGCCAAGCTTTCGCCCCGGTCCTTGGTCCTTGGTCCGGCGAAAAGTCGAGATCTCACGCCGGGACTCGGAGGGACTCGAAGGGACTCGAAGGGACCGTGAATGGGAGGGAAGCCCTCGCTGCCCCGCGCTCTTCTAGGCTGGCGAGTGAATGGGCAGATCGTTAGATAGGATCGGAGCGGTCCTATAAATTCTCCGCGGGCACAATTATGTAGAGGGATACCGGGGATTATTGTTACTGGAGCGGGAGAGAGCCGTGGCTTTCGTACGCGCGGAGATTACCCTCATAAATTCGTTGCAGGCCCATTACGCGAGCCGGGGGACGTTGATAAGGCAGTAATGAGGACGCGGCCTAATGAGACGCGTGCTGAAAGCTCGTGATCGCGCGCGAGACCGCGTGGACGCGCGGTCAGCCGTCGCGTTTCCCCCGTCCCCCCGCGACGACGACGTCCGCCGTTCTTATCTCGCGGCGATCCGATATCAGAGCACGTTGATCCTCGAGTCGATCGATTTTCCACGGCGACTTCGGCCGCGCCGGCGCTCCCGCAATGTCGGCCGGCTTTTTATTATTGGCGGCCTCGATATATCGTCGTTATTACTTTTGACATAATCATCGCCGGGGATACCGTCATTACCGGTGCACCGGTACACGTCCGCCTGTAATTGTACTTTATCTCCCCTGCTTGAAATCCCCTCCCTCCCTCAAGGTCGCAATAAACTCTCCTCCGCCCCGGTTTCCCATGCCTAGCCGGCGACATAATGCCACCGTAAGCGTTTCTAGGAGAAACTACTGCTTTCCCGTCCCCGATCGACTCTGCTCCCTTTTGTCGTCCGCGCCGCATCGCGTGCGGAGGACGCAGGAAAGGGCCGCCGCGGAGACACTTGCTCCGTTCGAGAGAGAGAGAGAGAGAGAGAGAAGCAGCTCGCCGCGCGCACGTAAACGGCTCGGTACACGTCCCGCTTAGCGCATCCGTGCCTCTAATTATCCAGGATGAAGACATCAGAGGAGAGTCGCCGGAGTCTGCGCCGCCGTCAAAGGCGGCGCGCGATCGTGCGCGTCTTGTTGGCCGATATTTCGCCGATTATTTATCGCGCTGCACAGCGAGTACCGCGCGGCCGGCGATCATTATCGTCGTGTTTATGGCATAGGCGCGCTCATTACTCCTAATAGCGCACGTATCCGCGCTCCATCGCTCCTTCCCCCCGTGCGCGGGGTCCTCCGCTCGAGAGGGGAAGCCCGGGAACGCGGGGCGAGGGGGAAGCTCTGTACTCACCATTGTAACGTTTCTTTTTGGAGATGCGTAGGTGCTCGATAATGGAGGTGAGGGGTCTGCGGCCACCCCCGCCGCCACCCCCACAGCTCCAGAGAAGGTCGCGCTGCGAACTGTTCGCCAGGTTGTCGCACTTCCTGAAAAAGTACAAAAGACCGTCTCACTCGTCGTCATCATCCCGCCGAATTCAACGGCGGGTTCACGCGCCGCGCCAAATTAAGATCGAACCGTTAGCGACCGGTTCGATCCCGTTCCGGAGAACGCTCGGCGATCGTCACGCGTACGCGTGATATAATCAAGGAACGACGACGTCGCGATCGATCGAGCGACCGGAGGCGGGCAAAGCGCGGCGAAGCGGACGGCTCGCGCGAGTGCTCGGCGCGCTTTGCGAATCCCAATGAAGGTTGACAGCCTTCGCGTGACAGCCGATAATCATGATTTAATAATTCGGGGCTTCGCCGAATTATTCGGCCTGCGCGGATGCGCAAAAGAGAGAGAGGAGCCACCGTTGAACCCGGATTTCTCTACCCGGAGCTGGCTATTAAAATCGTGCGTCCGATGATCGGCGGACAGGTCCGCGAAGCGCGTCGCAATTAGATCGGTCGATTTCGTAACGAGCAACGAAACGAGCATCGCCGGCATTAAGAACGCCGAATCCAGTTCCGAGAGCGGCAACGAAGTCGCGAGAGCGAGAGCGCCATCCGACAATCGCCATCTTTTCTATCTTCCTGGAGAATTCTCGCATATCATGCCAGCCGGTCCGCTCGTGTCGAAGGCGCCGCAGCGAGCAGCATCTGCTCGCGCTTTGTGAGGCTTGTGAGCAGGAAGGAGTGAGGGAAGCGGGACAAGACAGGCGAGCCGGATGATTTTTGCGCCGCCAGAGTACCGAAAGTAATTTGAGCCGTTGGACAATCATCGTCCATAAAAATCAACAGTATCTCGGACAAGTAAAATCGAATGACTCATTCCTTCCCTCTCTCTCTCTCTCTCTCTCTTTGGTTCTCCGAACGGTGACAAGTGCATAATTTGCACGGCAAACACTCGCGGAACTGTCGGCGAGTTCTCAACGGATACCGCGAGCGCGATGATCCTCGAGCATCGAACTCGAACGTTTTATTCGGCTTTCCCGCAAGCGGATAGAGGGTACTCTGGTTCGACGAGCACGATCCTTACGGCGGACTTATGGCTAGGTCGACTTACAACCGGATCGGATCGATTCCCCCATGACACGTATGGCGATGTCGCTCGTGCGTTATAGAGGGCCCGAGTCCCGATCGGGGCCCGCGACGGGCCCCGAGTTTAGAATTCCCGCGCGATCGTAATGCCCGGCGACAACGGCGAGAGGTGGCCCGGCGAAACCGTTACCGCGAAGTCGTTAAGCCTCGTCGTTAAGTCGATTATCCGCAGCCCTCGACGAGGGCCCAAGATCTCGCATCGGGTTTCCTCGATGCGAGCCACGATTCGCCAGCGATGCGTTTATCGCTCGTCCGTCACCGGAAGGCCGTCTCCTCCGCAGAACGCCTCCACCCCCGAGATTCCCCTTTGCTGCGTTACGCTTTATCGATCCCCTCGCAAAGCGCGCTTCCGCGCTCCTCGTGACTCTCGTGACTCTCCTTTAACCCCCGCCGCTCCGCTTTACTCGGGACAAGTAACAAAGTTAGAGCGGCGAGGGGGGAGGAGCGGCGAGGAGGAAGCCGCCCGTTGAACGCGGGCTCTCCACAATGGCGCGGACGACGGAACGTTTCCGCGTGAGCGAGCAGATGCCGGATTGATCGAGAAGCGGTAAACTTGGCCGCTGCGAAACACCAGTAGCCGGCCAATAATTAATTAAGAGAAACGATGGCTCGAGACGGGCCATCGGCGGTCGAGCGGTTATCGCGCGCGGGATAAATACCGCAATACACGTCCCGTCATAAATTTACGGCGGATACGAGCAACAGGAAGATGGAAGAGGAGAGCAAGTCAAAGATGCGCGGACGACCTGACGCAGCTTACCAGCTGTCTCTTACGGTGCCACTCGAGCTGTAATTGCCGAAGAGAGAACGTCGTAATCACTGTTGTCGCGGTCATCGCCGTCGTCGTCGTTGTCGTCGACGTCGTCGACGACAAGGGTCGACCCTCTTCGAGAAAACTAAGCACCGCGACAACGCAAAGAGAAAGAGAGAAAGAAAGAGAGAAAGAGAGAGAGAGAGAGAGAGAGAGAGAGAGAGAGAGAGCGGCCCTCTCTCGAGTGCCGTAGAGTGTCATCAGGGACTTGCAACATCGGCGAGGACGACAACGGCCGACAGTTTTCGCGAGAAGCCAAAGACAGGCTCGCAGTGTGTTTGCCGGCATTACAAACCGGTGCACTCGACCGGTGCACCGGTGCGCGGATAGAAAACATCTCTCGAGCTTGGGCGCTCGTTCTCGCCGCTCGGACGTCGCTCGATAATGGCGTTGACGATGGCGTTGGGCCGCGACCAAGTCGGAACGACCTTACGAGGACGCGATGGATGCTGTCCGGCTGCACGCCGGAACATTAAACGCGGCAAAGAGGAAGGGCCATTATCGCGCGCTCCGAAGGCATTAACCGAAAGCGATAATTACGGCCGGAAATTGCGGCCGGCGTCAAACTGCGCGAAAGCGAGTCGAAGGAAATTTCGAGGAGCGAGCGTTCCCTCGATCTGCCGCTGCGCGAGGTCGTGCTGCGGTGCCGAGCCGCGCAACAGGATACTTGGCGACGACTTTGCGCGAGAAATAAATACGAGCCGGCGGATTGCATCCATCACGAGCCAGCCGAGGCAGCAGCAGCAGCAGCCGCCGCGTGATTTCGTAACGACTAATTAATCCTACACGCACCGTTCGAGTACGCGCTTCGGCGATCCAGCGCGGGAAGACAAAAGCGACCGATCGCGAATTCCTGAATATGCCGTAATCGAATCGTTGCCGGTGTGTAACCGGCGAAACCTTTCGTCGTCAACGACGTGCCGACGGAATCGATCGATCCAACGCGCTGCTCTATTGATGATCGAATGGCGGAGGGGGAGGCATCGAGTTCCGTAAAGCATCGCGCTCGATGCCCGATTTCTCGCTCGTTGCCGGTATCAGGACCGCTGAGGCGCTCGAGCATGCTTGCATTGCGTGCAAGAAGAAAGAAAGAGAGAGGGGAAACGATAAAACGTCGAATGTCGAAACGATAAGCGAGCGCAAGGAGGATTCACTCAGCGATGTCCGCGAGCGGCAACGCGCCGAGGACGAAGGGAACGAGCGGCATTGTGCGACTGATCTCCCGGAATCGGCATGTAATTAGCTGACCCGATAGAGTACCAGCTGGTCGACGAGCACGCGCGTTAATGTGGCTCTAACGTCGTGCGGCTCGTCCGCTCGGCCTTTTAGAGCGGCAGCGGCACATGGAGTCCTTTTGGACGGCGCGTACGATCGATGCTCTCCTTTGCGCTCCCGCCGCGCTCTATCCGCCGCTCTCGCCGCTCTCGCCGCTCTCGCCGCTCTCGCCGCGCCACAGCGGATGCGCCCGCGAGTTACGAGCCGGTCGTTTCGCCATTTTTCCCGACTCTTGCTCACTTTTGCGAACAAACGAGCTCGCAAAAGCGTGCGTCGAGTATTCTTGCCGAGTATTCTCCGTCYCTCTCCGATCGCYCCGTCGCTCCTTTKCCTCCCYCGGGGGGGGGGGGGGAGAGGCTCTGTATAGGTTAAGGCCGATGCTGGCGTTGCCGTCGATGGCGATCGATCGGCTGACGAGGTCACCTACGAGGCGAGACAAAGACGGAAAGAGGACTTTTCCTCGACACAATCGCGTCTCGCAATCGAGATTGATCCAAGCGCTCGAGTCCACGTCCGTCGTCGTCGGGAATCCGTTCTTGCTCCGCTTTCGGGCTCCCACGAAATATCGTCTTTCACAGGGAGATTACAGCGGCAGGCGGAGGAGACGGGGGAGACGGAAATACCATCCGGAGACGGTAGCGCGCGCCCTTCCGAGGAATCATCGTGCCCGGGACGGTCGGAGAGCGCGGCTCCGCGACGCTGGCAGGTAAAAAGCTTCCAGCCGAGTGACCCGCAGAGACGATGACGAACGTGACGAGCGAAATAATCGCTGGCATCGATAAGCCAGGTAATCGAGGCAAGGGTGGCCTGCCAGGCTCTCACGAGGTTGCCTCTCATCAAGGACGCATTAAGGAGAGACTCGCCAGGCGTCCCGTAGGGAAGGGGTGAGAACACGCCGCTACCGAGGAGGAAGGACAACATCGATCAAATCGTCTGCGGATCGTTTGAGCAGCAAACTAACCTTCAGAGAGAGAGAGAGAGAGAGAGAGAGAGAGAGAGAGAAACGGATGCTCGGAAAGCACGCTTGATTGGAAGATCCTGATGAATCCGTCGATTCGGCAGCCTCGCGCTGTGCTCCGCGACATCATCGATCGATCGATCGGCGACATCGACGACTTTGAATTTCGTATCGCTTTCACTGCGACTTTCTACGGTGTCGTTGGTGCGAATAACGCGCGTAACGAGCGGCGAGATGATCGACGAGCGGCAGTTATCGCCGAAACGATCACCGCGGGGAACGCACCTGCCGAATCGGGGTCACGGCCGGTCGGCGGAGTTTCCAGCGAATCCGACGCCGCCCCTTTCTCCTCGCGAGCGGGAAGCGACGCGGCTCGCTTTTCTCGCTGAGAAAACGCCTGAAAACGCGACTCGCGACCCGCACGCGAGTCAGGCTTGCATCAGAGCCATCTGCGACGCAGATTTCTACTCATTGACATTTCAGCAATTAACGGCGAGTTTCACCGGATGATGCCGAGATGATTCCCGGGAACAATGCAACGGGCGAATTTCTAATTCGCTGGCGAGGCGCCAATGTGTTCACGCATCCGATTATCCGTACACTGGATTATCCGTTACTCGCCTCGAAGCGGCGTCCCGCTTCGGGAACCCCCGCCGTGCCCTGGAAATGGAAAAGTTGAGAAAGAGGGCAGAGAAAATTCTCCCTCTTCGGGAGGAGAGGAACTCGACGCGTTCGATCGATCGCGCGTTGCGAGTCGCGCGGCTCGCTCGTGAATGTCAAGAACCGACTCCTGGGATTCCAGTTTAGTCACGCATGTGCGCGTCCCGGCATCGTGCCGATTCCGTTGGAGAAAATCGGCACGATCGTCGCCCAGCGTCCAACTCCGCTCGACGACGCGTTCGCGAGTAAGCGTTCCTTACGCAATCGGTAACGCGTGTTACGCAATCGCGAGCTACGCTCCGCGGGAATTTTAAAGAGCCGCGCCAACGTCGTAACGTCGCCGCGAGGAATCGCCGCGAACGCAGGCGAACGCTCTTTTCGCGGCATCGTAAATCCTCGCTCGGTCGTTTGCGTAACGGCGTGGCTTCTTCTTTCTCGCATCCGACACCGCGGGATCGGCGAGCCGTAAAACCGCGATCCCTCCCGGCGCGAGGAAGAACCGATGATAAAAAGCGAGAGGCAACGAGACGCCGATGATTCCGCTGATGATTCACTTGTCAGGCATGTCGCGCGAAACGCGGCTCTCGCGAGAGCGTTTGCGTTTCGCTCGACTTGCTCGGATTCCGCGGAAGCTGCGAATTATCGGGAAATGCATCCTCTCCCTCTCCCTCTCTCTCTCTCTCTCTCTCTCTCTTTCTCTTGCTGGCATCCTTTCTCCTTCTCGCGAGAGGATGCGACGACACTGGCGCGGAGGGAGAAAAGTCTCGAGAGGAAAGCATCGGCGGACGTGCACGAGCGTCGATCAGCAATCGCGCCGCGTCGTTTCCCGCGAGATCCGCTCCAAGGCACTTCCACGCTAATTGAAAGTCGAACGGCCGAGATAATGGCGCGTACACACCGCGGCCGCGCGCCGACAATGCTCCCGCCGCGGGCGTTGATTATGAAATCACCGAGTGGTAGGTGGTCCCGATTAGCGCTGTTGCCGACGTTCGCCTGCACCTCCACCCTTCCGGCACGCGTGTACGAGTCGAATCGATAATCGACGTTTAAACGTCTCTCCAAACAGCATGCACTGCGTGCTCGTGCGCACTCGAACGCGCTCGCGCGAGGAAACGAACCATTTGAGGTTAGGTGGCTTACGGCGCGCAGCTGCCGAAGCTGCACCGGATCGATGAGGGGCGCGCGCGCGCGCTCAAGGGTCAAGGGCGCGGATATCATTGATTCCTCGCGGACCACCGTCCGCCGCTAATTACGCTAATTAGACGCTCCGAAAGCCAGCCCACGCCGGACTACCGCAACCCGTCGTCTCGCAACGCGCTGCGGATTTTTGCGGTCAACGTAATTAATTGCGGGGCTAATTTTTTAATGCCTTAATTAATGCCTGCCGGGCGTCGCTTCGTTTCCACGACTCAATTACGAGCTCCGCATACTCTATCGCTTCCTTTTGCGCTTAATCCCTCCTTCGGCTCCCCATGACGCATCGCAATAAGTAACGCGAGGAGTAACGAGTTCCGGCCAGCTCGCGCTATTCGGGATATCGGGCGCGATTATGCCGAAATTATGCGTCCAACGATGAATATCGATGAACATCGGCTCAGCGCGGGGGAGGATGCGGGGCCGGGCAGGCCGCGCGCGGAATTCCGCGGCACGCCGCGGCCTGTCAAGAGGTGAAGGCCTGACACGGCCTTGAGGAGCATCGTACCTTCCGCAACGCCCTCGCCGCCGTTTCCTCGTTGGATCTCGCGACTCCTTCCGCGAAAGCCAAATCGGCCGGCGCGCCGGCCTCGCCGTAACGCTCGCTCGCAAAAACGCTCGCCGGCAATCTCCGGCGAGAAACGGAAAAACGCGCATCCCGCTCTTTCGGTGTGCTCTCTCCCTCTCTCTCTCTCTCTCCCTCTCTCGGCCTCGCGATCGAACTCGTTAAAGCGCGCCGGTAACATTAATTGCCGCCGCTTTTTGCGCGCGTCGCCGCGCGTGCAGTTTCTCCTCCCCCCYCCCCCCYCCCCCMSYCCCCCCCCCTCTCTCTCTCTCTCTCTCTCTCTCTCTCTCTCTCTCTCTCTCTCTCTTTCAGTGGCAACATCGTAAATGTAATTGCGGCCTCCGGCGCGCCGGAAACGCGCGCAGTGAGTAAAACGTGCCGATTCCAGGCATCTCCGGCAAAAGGCGAGGCGAGAGAGCTTACAAAAACGGGAAAAGAGGGATGGGGGTGTGGGGGGCTGGAACGGGAAAAATCGTCGTCGCGCTTAATGGAGCCCGAGGGGTCAAACGCGCGCAATTATCCGCGAGTTTCATCATCGGCCGACTGGTCCCCGACGGCAGGTGCGCTCGCCGTCGCGGTAAAACGCGCCGTTAATCCCCAGAGTTGTCCGCCAACGACTCGCGTTGCTCGTGTCAAAATGTCAGGGCACACGGCTGACTGGCCGTAAGAAATGTCCGATAATTATCACGATCGACACGCCGTCGCACGTACGCTCGCGCGCGCGCGCGCGCGCGCGAGATGCCTGTGCGAGCGCGCAGGTGGTATTGCGAGCTTAACGCGCAATTTGCCGCCTCTGCGTTTGCAAACGGGTCCGTTGCGAAATGTCGGTACGCGCATGCGCGCTCGCGCCGGCGATGCGTGTAATTTTCGAGGGGGCCCCGCGCGAGCCGCGAGGACGCAGCGCGCACGTGCAATCGCGGATGGGTGAGCTCGGCCGTAATCGAATCTCGCCTCTCGTCCGCCTCGACGTCCGGCACGTGGACGGATTCTAGCGGGGACTCGAAACCGAAGGGAGGGAAAGGTTATCGCGAGGCGCGTTATCGCGAGGCGCGTTATCGCGAGGCGCGGCGCTGCGAGTCCATCGGCGACGACATCGGTGAAGCCTCGTTCCCCGGCCGAAAGAAATCGCGCGTCGTAAGCGGTGAGCTTTACGATCTCGCGCGGCGCCACTCGCCGTTGCGATCGAATGGGATCCTATATCGATTTCAATCTCGCGAGCAAACATCGCGCTCGCGAGAAATCGATCGAGTACGAGCGCGAAAGGGCTTCCGCTCGTATTCATCCGCGCGTATTCATCGTATCCAGGCCGCTTCCAGGCTTCCCAGGCGCCGTTCGCCGCCGCTTCTTTCCGGCGGCGCGCGCATCGGACAAGCGGACGAATACAAAGACGACGATTTACGACTGTCGCTGCCCGCGCGGCGAATTGATTTCACCGGATTTCACGAGCGCCCCACGAGTAACCGACCGGCCGCTTCCCCCCMCCCCCCCCVCCCCTCGCGCCCCTCGCCGTCGGTCCACCCTTTCTTTCTCCGCGCTTCCCCGCGCGCTCGCCGCAAAAAAGGGCGCCTCGGTCGCCGGTAACCGCACTACCGTGCGCGCGGTGGTTGCTGCGTCGAGCGCGCGAAGGGAGAGAGAAAGGTCGAAACCGGGCGACGGGGAAGGGGACGCGACGAGCGTGGAGGCAGGGGAGTCTACCTCCTAGTTGGTCCACATTAATTAACCTGCTCTCTTAATTGCGCGGCTTGTTTATTGCATGGCCACGGCCATTTGTCGATAGCTGCCTTGCGCCGGCTCCCGCACCGCGCGGGGCTATTATCCGATCTCGGGAGGCGCGCTGCTCTTTTATCCGCGCGCTGATATACATATGTATATCGATCCCGAAGAGTTCCCCCCTCTCTCTCTCTCTCTCTCTCTCTCTCTCTCTCTCTCTCTCTCTCTCTGTCTCGCGTACATACATACAGGATCTACATATAGAGCGGATGCGTTTCTAATAGCGGCGGGCGGGCGACCTAAACAAAGAATATTTATTAACCTCGCTCCGAGCACCGAGCGAGCCGACTGCGGGGGTGAGACGAGAGATGGAGCGGGCGAGCGATATTCGCGAAACGTCCCCGATGCGAGACAGGGAGCGGGTAGCGAGCACGTAGGATAAGCGGATCGTCTGAAAATAAATGGTCTCGCCGCGCCGCGCGATTTAACACGTTGTTGTTTACGCGGCCGGTACGCTCAGCACGCGCCGCTCTTGGACTCGTCCCAAATTTCGCGCCCGCCGAGTGTCGATTCCGCGGGAAGGATATTTCGAAATTAACGGTTACGAGATCGTTCCGTTCCGATCGGAGCGCGCGTGAATCCGCTGATCCCGTGATGCCGCTCTGGCACGCCGAAAGAAGACGAGGAGACCCGCCGCTCCGGCGGCAGGTGCGCCGCCGCCGTCTAATGAAGCAATCCACGGGATCGCTGAAGGCCCGCTTACGCGGAACGCGAGGCCCCTGCTCCTGCTCCTGCTCCTGCTCCTGCTCCTGCTCCTGCTCCTGCTCCCTCCCCCCTCCCCAACCCCTCCCACGGCCCGCGATTCATCGCGAGAGCGTCGTAAGAACGCTCGTTCAGCGCGCACCGTCTCGCTCTTCCTGCCTCCCTCTCTCGGCCGGGCAACGAAAAACGCTCATCGGGGCTCATCGGGGGAAGCAGGCGACGCGGGGCGCAGCCGAGAAGCATGATGAGACCTCGATGTGAATCGTTAATTAAACCACCAGGGGTGGCAATTAGTAATTACGGTAGCCTCGATCAACGCCGGCGAGGCCAATCAGAGGTGTCCCGGACTCCCGGTCCGTGTCCCGCCTTCTCCTCCCCGCTCCCCTTCTCCTTCCCGCCGCCGTGGCTTATCACAAGCGGGGTTTTTCATTGACCGCGCCGGGAACCGGTCCGGATCCGGAGCGCGCGGGCGCTCGCGAGTCGCACAAAGTGCGAGCGAAGGCGAGGCCACGGCGGCGAGCTGAAATCGATGATCGCGCGTTGAGCTTGACGAGATTCTAATATCTTCTCGTGCTTTCGCACTCGCGGCAGCGATCATCGGCAGCGATCGCGCGGAGAACATGAACGTTCGGCCGGTCAGGGTCGATCATTCGGGAACGCATCTGGCGTTCAGGCGCGACAATGGCTGGCGATGCCTCGCCGCTCTTCCGCCGCGGTGGAATTAACCGGCGGATGTACGTTTCGCGGCGTTGCAAAGTCTTGAAAGGCGCGTCAAGTCCCACCGAGCGATCCCACGTTGCTTCAAACGCGCGCCGGACGCGTTCCGAGGCGGAAGCTGCGGCATATCTCTGCGGCTAATCCGGCAATCCCGCATAATCTCGGATCGCGCGGGATGCTGAAAGGACACGCGATACGCTCGGCAGCGTCGCCGCAGCGCCGCGGGACGGGTATCAACCGTATTCACCTATCCGTAGGTGGGACAGCGCTGATAAGCCCCCTCGAACGGGGTCACCGCACGGATGCGATTAGCTACGGAGAGGAAGAACTGGTTCGCGGAAATCAGCGCTCGGCAGAACGAGCGATCTCGCGCTCGCGACGCTTTCGCGACCGCTCTCCGTCGAGATCGATAAGGCCGTGCGTTATCGGCAGCCGCGTATCGCTCGATGGCGGACTCATCCTCGGCGGCTCGGAGCAACGATCTCTTAACGAAATAGAGCGGATCGGAGGCGCAGCGGACTGTGTCCGAAAACGAACGGGAGCGATCGCCGGCTAAGCAGCGACAGGAAAGCGGATCTGTGAATTTCGGCTCGAACGACACGCGAAGCCGCCGCGTTCGCGCACAGAGGGACAGAGAGGGAGGGGGAGAAGTGGAGGAAGACAGCATCGAGTTACGAGTGCCGGGCCTATTTTCGGTTCGGCAAAACGCAAGCGGAACGATAGAGCCGTGATGCATCACGGCGGCGCGCGGCGTAAATCAAGCGACCGCGCGCACGGAGGACCGATTCCAGTGGGTCCCACCCACGCTCGCATTATATCAGCCGGCCGGGGCATATTTATTGCCTTCGGGCCTGTTCGGATTGGAACAAATGCCGCGGCGGCAGCGGCGGCGGCGGCGGCGGCGGCGGCGGCGGCGGCGGCGGCATCTGCATCGACGCGCGCGAGCGCCGCGAATCGAGACGCGAGACGAAATCGTTCCGCCGGCGAGGCCGAGTCCCGCCAATGTCGGAGTAAATGGATCATTGCACTCTCGCGCTTCGAGCAGGGCGAATTCTCGTTTCCGAGCCCCGTCGCGGACATTGCCGCTCTTGCGATAGCAACGTTCCCGCGAGTTGCTGCGAGTTGCTCAAAGTTTTTGCCAAGCACGCACTTAACTTGATCGAAAGCTTCTTCCGCTTCTAATGCGGGGATGACCTCGCCGCGAGCTGCGTCGTAATTTTAACATCGTTCGATCCATCGAACGAACATCATTGCAGAATCGTCGCGCTCCGATCGGCGCTCCATCGTGAGTCGTTAACGACCCGATAGAGACGTCTTGGTCATGCCACGTGTTAATGTAGCTTCTTTTTCATCTTGTTTAACGGCAGAGATGTCGAGGGCCCTCGACAGCGTCAAGTTGGACGTCGGACGAGTGTTCTTCTGGATGCGCGCGCTGCGGACGACGTTTACGACGAGGCGCCAAGTGCTTATTCTTATCTGAAGCCGACCCGCTTCCTCAACACTGTACGAGGACGCTGTACATGGCGGAAGGGACGCCAAATAAATAGTTGTAACGACCGCTTCTATTTTGCGCCGCTCACGCCTCTGCAATTGCCAGCGGCGAATCGCGCGGCGACCGCGCGACGGATAATCCGCGTTCAGCGATCAGCAACCGCTCCCTGTTCCCGCGCGGGGCACGACGAGGGCTGCGAATTAGGAATTCCGTCCCGCCTCGCCTCCCTATTCACCATCCTACCCGCGTTACGCAACGCGCCACGATTCGCAGTCGCAGCCGCTGGCGGGGGTGGGGGCGAAGCGACGCGCCAGAGATAACGCGGTGGCGATTACGCCCCGCGCGCCGCCACCGATTCGTTGCCGATTAATCGCCGTTAATATCCGCCGCCGATGAGATCACTACCACTMCCCCCCCCCCCTCCTCCCGCCCCGCTGCCCCGTCCCGCCCGCACTCCGACAGCCTCGCGCGCCGCGAGGGACGCCGCGAGGATCGACTTAACGAGCGCGAGCACGTCGCGAGTGCTCCGACGACTCTTTCTGTCGTCCGCATCTCCGATATCAGGACTCATGTATCACCGTTGAAGAACTCGCCGCCAACCTCGCACCACGCGGCTGGATGCTCGGATATGGATTCGGATGATGAAATGATACCTTAAAGTCGAGCCTCGCTCACTCGAACAACGTGCACACCGTGTCCGACAGAATGGCCGTTCACATCGCCGTGCTTGAGATCCGCGGTACGGAACAGCCAGATCGAACGTCCGTCTGCTTCCCGATTCGAACCAACAATCGGCAACGAGATCACTCGTCAACAACGACCGCTTGGCGTATAAACAAACAGGCAGCGTTCGACTCGTTGCTATCTCGTTGTTCGAACGATGTTACCGTTGATTGCCGAGCATGATGATATTCCAGCCGTGATTTCTCCCCCCTGTGGTCTCAAGGTCAGGGAAGGGACATCGCGGGACACCGCCGGGCTCCCGTTTTGCCGTTTTAACGAAAACTCGGCTCGATGTGCGGCAAAGGTCCGGCATTCGCTACGGACGGATTGACCGTCCCCCCGCGCGGGGGTAATTGATCAGCGCAGACGTCCGACGCGCTCCCGCGTCGAGCGGAACACGAGCGGGAAAATGGCGTGCGCGAGCGCGACGCGAGTGTTTCAGTTCTCCGGGCCGCGCCGGTAATTAGATATCCCTGGAAAGACATCGGACGCTGGCCAGTTCGCTGCGATCGGCTGCGCGCTTCTCTAGCCCAGCTAGCGCCCAGTTTCGCACTTCTGGACGAACGAGCGATATTGGCTTACCAGATCGGCCGAGCGATAGCTCGTCTCCGTACTCGCGCGCGAATCGCGCCGCTCCCCTCCATCCTTTCTCGCGCATTCCCGGCCGAACCCTCGCGGGGTGGGGGGATGGGGTTGGGGTGGGGGGGAGCGGCAATCTTTCCGGGGACAATCTGTGCGCCCCGTTTAGTCATATCTCGCAGCTCCCCGGGCCGCTCCCGAGGAAACACCGCTGTCGACATCCCGAATATCCGAACATCCGATGCAATCTGTATCGCTCGCGCGGGGCGGGAGGGGGTGGGAGGGGGTGGCGCGGCGCAGGCGAGGTTCAACGGACACGAGTACGTGTATTTGAGCAAACGAGCGCCCACTACATCAGAGTCCGTAAGCGATACCGAACGCGGAGCGTACAGCGCGCGCCTATCCGGCCTTTCCGCACCACACGCACGTTAATGTTTACGGTCTCGTCTGCCGTGCCGAGAGAGAGAGAGAGAGAGAGAGAGAGAGAGAGAGAGAGAGAGAGAGAGGGGGGGGCTATCACGATCAGGCGGCGCAATTAAATCGCCGGGACAATAATTAACTCTCGGCACGGCGGTGAGATGCGCGCGGTGTCGCGCGGGAATTGGAAAACGGGCTCTCGATCTCGGCGCGATATGAACGATTACAAGCGGCTACGCGAGCGGAGCGACAAGCGGCCGCGCCGGCCGGAATTATTGGCGAATTTGCATCTTAATGGAACTACCTACCTACCTACCTACCTCGAGCGAGAAAGAGAGCGAGAGAGAGACAGGGGGAGGAGGGCAGCTCACGCTATAACTCGTCGCGCTGTTCGCTACTGCCGAGAAGCGGCCAAAGAGAAAAACGACGCCGCTGAAAATAGCCCCGCGGCGAGATGCGGCCCAGACCGATGCACCGCAACGCGCACCACTGTCCGTTTTACGCGAAATCGAAAGTTTCGCAAGACGCGCGCCGGATAATCGCCCGGTGTTCCCCTTTTAACTCGGAGCGGAGGGCGAAGCTCGCGGAAAGACGGTCCCGCGTAGAGCGCGCGCCTCTCGGAAAGAAAGCAAACACGAGCGTGGGAGAGAGATCTTGTGCTCCGGAAGATACGTGGCGCGTTAATGGGGACAGTGTCTCGTAGAGACACTCGAATCGCGCGTTGTCTCCGGACACGGATCCGCGTTCGCGCGAGCAAGCTCGCCGGATCGAGCGACTCGAGTCTCGAGTTTCAGGTCCTGCTTTTCCTCCGGGTATTCGGCTCGATCCGCCAGTAATACCATCGCGGGGGTAAAACGATAAAGAAAGAAAGAGACGGACGAGGCCCGCTCCAGCGAGCCGCGTACCTTTCGCGCGGAGAGGAAAACTCTGAAATAGAAGTGCAGGAGAAACGAGCCAGGCGAGCGGCGGACTATTTCGGGTGAGGTCAGAGGCTGAGGTCAGTCCGCGAGGCCTGGTCAGCCTCCCACGAGCTCTGGAACCCCGCCAAGCCGCTCACGCCCACGCGAGGCAACGCCAAGAGAAACCCGCGCGGACGGACCCGAGACGGATCTTCGTCATCTACGAGATCCGCGCAGCGAGAGATCGTCGCGTGATTTGTCCATTAGCGAGTACTCCCGAATACTCCCGGCCGCCACTGCTCCGACAACTCGTCGTCGCGCGGCCGAACCTGACGAATCCTCCCCGCTCGTTGGATTTATCGTTCCGACGAGTTCCGTCCGTTTCCGAGAAAACGAATCCACAGCCCCCGACTGCAACTGCACCCGAAAATTCCAAACGTACGAGATGATGATACGAGGTCCGCATGACGTCATCATGCCGCGTTATTACGACTGTGCTATCCGTGAACTTGGCGCGAGCAAAGTCGGGCCGCTTGTCGCTCGGAAAGAGCGACTCGCGATCCATCGATCGAGATCGTTTACGATCTAGAAGAGAAATTCGCGTCGTCGAGGTCTCGCGACTCCCTGCCTGAGATCGACTTTGCGTCCTCCGATCACCAGATAAATGTACGAAATAAAGATTTTAAGAAACAAGGTGCTAAAGTCAAGAAGAAACGAGCCTCTCCGTCTGGCGGACCGCCTGGACATCGATGGACGCTTCGGACACCAATGCAGAGTTGGTGATTATTCGGCAATCGGAGTGCTTAATCATTGATTATCTGCATCGCAACGCGCTCTCGTCGATGCGCGCTCGAGCGAATTTACGGCTGCATCGCACCGCAAAATACGACGGATATCGGCGCCACCGCGGCTACGCGCACGTGAGAATCGCCCTTCGCCAAAGACGCGAACGCGGCGCTGGAAATTCGAGACGCTCGATTCCACGTCTCGTGGAATAATCGGAGAATAATTAATTCACGGCCGTGCAAGTTCGCTCGGAACGCTTCAGTCGAGCTGTTGTCGAAAATCTGTACTCGATATATTTGTGTACACGTATCGCCGAGCCGCGAGCCGCAAATCTCTCCAGCCTCTCCAGATTCTATTTCTTCTCGTTCTCGGATGTTTACGGACACGCGAGACGCGGTGTTGGTGTCGACGTCTCCTGCCGCGATTAGGTCGACACGCGGGGAAAGTCCGATCGAGGAAACGATTCCGCGAGGCTTCAAAGAAGCGCGCGTTCGCCTCTTGGGTCTTGGCCAAGAAAAAAGAGATGGCGTGGGCGGGTCGTGCGAGCGGAACGAGCTGACCCGAACCCGAGTCGCATGCGACTCGACCTCGCTCCTCTCTCCTCTCACCGATTTCTCTAAAAATAACTGTGCTGCCTGGTTTGACGTCACCGACCGATTCAAATCGACCGCTCCCGCGGCTTCGCAAGGTGTCCGGGGAATAATTCACGCGCCATTGCACAATGACTCGAAGCCGCACTCGTAAACTCGTCCACGGGTGCCCCGTTAAATAATCAGCGCGCGGTGAACCCGCGCGCAACGGCTAACGGTAAGCGCGCGTTCGCGTCGCAACGAGTCGCGGGAGGATCATCGCTGATGGCACGCAAGGATCGCGGAGTCGCCGTGATGAAATTCGGGAAACACGATCGAAGATCGAAGATCGCGATCGGCGCGTCGGAGAACACATCGCCGACATCGCGACGCGGCGTGGCGAGGGGTCGGCGGGGKCAAACGGATAGCGCAATTTCAGCGTAATGCCGCTACACGAGCGCGATCGCGATCGCGATTGAAGATGCCGAGAATCGCGAATGGTACGATATACTGTGATCTCGCAGCGCGCGCTCGCTCGCTCGCGAGAGAGAGAGGCAACAATCGACGGCTTGAGGAAGAGGGGGAGAACGTGCGAGGATCGAATCTCGATGATCGTTTCCGATCTGCGGCCGGATGCATCGCTCATCCGGTAAGCGTGACTCGCCGAGGTGGCTCGGCGCGCTAATGGCGCGGCAGAAATAAATAGCGCTCGTTCCCGCCACGGCGGGATTCGTAAGAAGTGAAACCATTCGACCACTCGACGCTCGCACCGTGTAGAGGCGGACCGCGCGGCGGTATCGATCGGCGCGCAATCCTCGCCAGAGAGAGAAAGAGAGAGAGAGAGAGAGAGAGAGAGAGATTCAGCTCGGTATTAGCGCGCGTGTGTCAGCGGTACACGCGGCGACAGCGAGCTCCGCAAAGATTCCGTTCGAGCGGACCGATAAATAACTGGCCGTGGATGTCGCTGGACTTCCGAGCGGTTAATTAGCGAGATAGTTAGCGAGGCGGATAGCGTGAACGCGGGTAGCTAAGCTGAAAGCTAGCTGCTTCATTACCGCCTGGCGTATCTATTAGAGCCGCCTATCAATAATTCATCGCGAAAATACGCGCGGACGCTTCGACTGTTTACATTTAATTAAGCATATCGATCTCGCGCAGGGGGGGAGACGAGCGTGCGAGGGAGGAATGCCCGCCCGGAGGGAGCATCTCGAGCGGGCGAGATGCGCGACAAAGCGCGCGCGCGCGCGACACAGAGAGAGAGAGAGAGTGAGGGGGGAGGAGAGGGGAGGGGAGGGGAGGGGGACTAGCGAACGCGTTAACTAATAAAGCCTGACAGGTGACACGCGATACGGCGCCGCGCGCTGATTAACGAGCGGACGACAGAATTACAGCGCTCGCGAGGAACGCGCGGGCGATAATTAAAAACGTCCAAACGGCGAACGCGCGAGACAAATCGGCGCGGCCGATTAACGGTTATCGGCGTATCAGCATGCGCGCGACGTTTTTATCGCCGCCCGTTCCGATTAATTAAAGACGAGACTATCGGAGATGCCGAGCGAACGTCACCGAGCGGCCTTACCTCTCGGCGAGGCGCATTCTCAAGTTCCCGGATCATCATACGCCGGCCGAGATTAACGTTGCATGCAAATCGCGCCGCGACCGAGCCGCCCCGCTGCCGCATTCCAGCGCATTGTGCTCCGCTCGCGGCTAATTGATCGCCCGGCAGAGAACGCGCGCGAATCGCCGAATCGCACCGACAGCGCTAATTACAATTCCGCTACTTCCTCATCGTTTTCTCTCCATCTTTTGCGCAATCTCCGCCAGCGAGAGAGAGAGAGAGAGAGAGAGAGAGATCGCGGCGCGCATGCGCACGCGCTCATGCGGTGTACAAATCGCGAGCACAAGAGCGGTTAATGCGTGCGCCGATGTAAATTTTCTCTCGTGAAACTCGAGCGCGGGCCGCTCGCGAGATTAATTGCCGCGATCTGTACGATTGCCGGCGTACATGAAATCGGTATCGCGTGAATCCCGTAGACTCTCCCCTCCGGTCTCCCCCCACCCACCCACCCACCCCCCACCCGATCCTCTCTACTCCCTCGCGAGCGCGACTCGCGCGGTGCGAGAGACATTTGCGCGCATGCGCGGAGACAATGCAGACGTTCGTTTAGCTTGGGCACGCGTTGATTTAGCGAGCGCGCGCGATAAATCGCCGCTCCATAACGCGCGCGCCATCGATGCGCCTCGCATGCACCGTCGACATTGTTGCGTAACGGCCAAGCCGCGGGGCGATAAAGGAGCGTGTAGGGTGATTGAATGTTTCTCAGCGCGAGCACCGCCTTTGAACTTTGCTCTCCTGTGCACCGGCGAGAGTAAATTAGCTCGCGTCGCACGAGCGCGGCGATTTCGTCGTCCCAGCTCGGAGATTGGCCAATCTCGGATGGATTCTTCGGACGATGCGTCCAAAGAGCCGACAATCCCACATTGTCGAATCCCCGGAAAAGATTCTCGTAACGTCAGATCGTCAATCAATCAACGTACGTTGATCGGCATTTTACAACGGCGCGAATCAACGAACCGTTTGGAACTGTTTGCTCGTTTCCAATTGTTTCCATTGATCTTATAATCGCTAATCGGAAACTACCAACCACGTTATGCTTTCCGCACAACAAAGTATCGATCGAGAGAGAACAACAGTTCCTGCAACTTTGTTTCCCGCTGTCGCAACCAGGGAAACAAAGCACAAAGGCTCGAACGCGCCAGTTCGAGTGCAGCGCAGCCTGCTGCTAATCCCATTACGCTAAATCCCTTAATTCTTCAAGCCTCTCAGCTTTCGCCTTTCTCCCCCCCCCTCTCTCTCTCTCTCTCTCTCGCTTTCTCCCGCTCTCCCCGCGGATTTCCTACGCGGTAGTAAAAAGCAAAGGAAGAGGGAAAAGAGAAGACGAAGGAGAACTTTTACCTCCTCTCAACGTCAGGTTCGTATCGGTGCGCGATCGTACGTCGGGGATATGGACAGCAACGGCCCCAACAGCCGGACGTACATGCGACACCGGCCACAAATATGCCCTGTGTAGCCTGTCGGCCGGCGCATTAAATGCAGGCATAACCGTACGATATTACGGCCATTTCGCGCGAGCGTGCGGGCGCGCAAACGGGAACTGCAGTTCCGCGCGAGCGCGAGGGCGAGCGCTCGCGCTCGCGCGGATGCACCTGCGGCAAACGACAAGATCCCGGCTTCCCCCTCGACCCTACCACCTTCGTGCCCTTCGCCGTGCTCGCCCCTCTCCCGCGGACCCCGGGACGCAGAGGCGCGCGCGTGGGCAGGCGTGAAATACTGCCGCACGACGAGCGCTTTATACGCGAAAGCGACACGCGCGTGCGCGCGAGGTCGGGGCCCCGCCGGACCGATTAAAAATACGTCGTACACGGGGACGGGGAGGGGGGAGGTGGGGAGGGGGGGGGTACCGGATGGGGCGATAATTAATTCGCAGCGCAGCGCGCACGCAGCACGCAGCGGACTTTCGGTGCTCCGCTCCTTCCCGGACGTCCTTCGGTTCGCGACCCCTCGCGACCGCCGCGCGCGACCGCCGCGCCGCCGCCCCCCCCATCCCTCCCCCCGAGCTCCCGTGGACAGGTCGTGGCCGTGGCGGATAATGTTATCGTGGCGAGGGGGAGGGGAATTGAAATCCTATCGGCTTGGAATTGCGTCCGCAGCGTCGTTTCTCCTCTTGAACGCGATCCTGCGAAAACTCGTCTCTCCATCTCCCTTCCTCTCTCTCTCTCTCTCTCTCTCTTCCTCGCACATGCGGTGCGTTCCCTAACGGAGTGTTTGTTTAAACCCTTCGACACACGCATGCATCTGGGAAGAGTCGGTCGCTCCGGTTGGCAAGAAGGACAAGATTTGAGAATATCAGGGCGCGATAGCAGACGGTCCTCTTTTTAATTGCACGGCACGTCGATCTTGATTACAGCCGGCAGGAAGAACGTCGCTCGAAGATCGATGTGCTCGTCCCCTCTCTCTCTCTCTCTGCACTTGTATCACCCCCTCCCCCCCCCGTCCTTATTCCCCGCAAGGGTCGCTTTTATCGCGCCTCATACGCGCACGCGTATGCTCGGCGCGGACGCCGCATCGGCTAAATTATGGACCTTCTTGCCGCACGAGGACAACCGAACGGCCCGCAGATCGATTACGCGGGGCCCGCTCTCGTCGCGCGTAACTTGCCTCCTCTCTTTCTCCTCCTCTTCTTCTTCTTCTTCTTCTTCCTCTTCGTCTTTCTTTTTACTTCTCTCTTAACCCTCACGTAAAAGCTACACGTTCCGGGCGGCCGGCGCAGCGGTAGCGCGCGGATGCAAACGAGCCAGGATTCGTCTGAGCGCGGGAACGGATTCGAGTGATCCGTTTGCGCTAATGAACGAATCGTCGGTTCGACTTTGTAATTAACCCGCCACAGAGCACGTCAACGAAACTCCTGTTACAGATATAAACGCACGCTCGTCCTCTCCCTCTCCCTCTCTCTCTCTCTCTCTCTCTCTCTTTGGCTCATTATCTGTCGTATCTCCTTCCTTGCCTCCTCGCAGAGCCCTCGATCGCGGAGGCTCCCCCTCCTTTCTCTTTCTCTCTCTCTCTCTCTCTCTCTGTTCTCTCCCTCGGCGCAGCCACGTCGCAGAAAGTAATTACAATAATGAATGTTTATTTTCGCAATCAGCTCGAGCGCGGTAGGTAGATGTATACCATTCCGCAAGGTAAGTTCTCGGCTCTCTTTCTCTCAACCCCTGCGGCAAGGTGGTCCCTTATTCTCGGTTGGAGGCATCGACGTGCCTCGCCGCCGATCGGTGCATACGACCCTCTCTCTCTCTCTCTCTCTCTCTCTCTCTCTCTCTCTCTCTCTCTCTCTCTCTCTGCTCGTCGCTGATTTCCTTTTGCTCGCTGGCCGACGTTGACGGACGGACGGACGGACGAAATCGCAGTCCTTGCGGACGACGAGCCTTTCCCGATGACGGTACCGTCGCCGGTCGCGAAATCCAGTTTTCCACGTAATCGCTGCGGCGATCACGTGACTCGGCAAGCCCACAAACGAACCCGCTCGTCGTGCTCGATTGACAGTCGCTAATCAGTGACGTTAATCACCGCGCGATATCGCACGGTGCTCCGCGGGACCGGAATCGATTCCCGAATGAAGACGCAAAATCGATAAAGCGGTAAATGAGGACCCTTCCCACCCTCCCCAGCCCGACGACCCCCTTTCGATGGGAAGGACGGGGATTCGCGCGATTATTTATCCGCCGTCCCGCTCGCCGCCGCTCACCGCGACTTCTGGCCGTTTATCCCGGCCGATCGACGACGTATGTAAATTTACCGGGTCGTTAATTGCGGCCAACTTCTTTCGGATCTCCGTGGCCAGAAAAACCGCCGCCGCCATCGCTCGAGGCATGCGCGACCACTTGTGCCTCCGCACGAGCGGTGCGCGCGAGTGTGCGTCACGCTAATAGCAATCAGCTGAGAGAGAGAAAGAGAGAGAGAGAGAGAGAGAGAGAGAGAGAGAGAGAGAAAGAGAGAGAGAGAGAGAGAGAGAGAGAGAGAGCGG
>JAHMML010000015.1:482998-547123 GCA_020341155.1 Eciton burchellii
TTGCGGCCAACTTCTTTCGGATCTCCGTGGCCAGAAAAACCGCCGCCGCCATCGCTCGAGGCATGCGCGACCACTTGTGCCTCCGCACGAGCGGTATGGAAATTTCATCCTCACGCTAATCGCAATAAGCTGAGAGAGAGAGAGAGAGAGAGAGAGAGAGAGAGAGAGAGAGAGAGAGAGAGAGAGAGAGAGAGAGAGAGAGAGAGAGAGAGAGCGGCAACAGCTGACTTTCCGTTCATCTGCTCCACGAATTCGAGGCTCCGGCGAGAAAAACTCGACGAGCCGGAAGAGGATGGCAACGGAGTGAGTTAGCAGACGATTCGTTTCCTCTGTTTCGGTCGCCGGCACCCAGCGGCGACGCGGTTTAGCCGCCGGTACTTTCCGCGTCGGAATGCCAGCCATTGGGAAATCAATACCGGTTTTATCAAGCGCATCAATGGCGCACCGCCGCGCACCTCCGACAGTATCCATTACGCGGCCGGGGTTGCTTCTCGTTGCCGATTGCCGCGCAATCGTGCCGATAAAACAAAAGCGCTCGCTATCGGAGCACGCACCGTGCCACTAATGGTTCAGCGTCTCCCTTTCTTGCTTCCGTTGTGCGATAATCCACTGCGATGGCGCTAGCTCGCCATTATCCCTCCGCGTCCATTAGCGGGCGAGGGCGAGCCGAAGAAATCCTTGCGGCCCTGTATAGTCGGAAAAGTACCATGTGCTCTCCGCGCGCGCGCGCAAGGCGGAAATTTATGTCCTTCTGGGCGAGGAGGACAAAGCCCTTTGTCCGCGAGCAAGTCCCGGAAGCTCGACGGCGGATCGTGACGGCATTTCCCGCTAATTGGAAGCGACACGTGCGTTTTCGAGGCTGGCTGGCCGAAAACGAGCGTTCGGACGCTCGCGCTCAGTGGTACTGAAACCGAAAATGGACACTTTTCCCTTTTCTAGGGGACTTGAATCGTCGCGCGGCGCTATCGGCGGCAACAGTTCGATAAGATAAAGCGACCAGGCGCTCATTCGCGGCGGATCTGGCACGTCTGTTATCGCATTCGCCGCAGAGAGAAATAGAGACAGAGAGAGAGAGAGAGAGAGAGAGAGAGAGAGAGAGAGAGAGAGAGAGAGAGAGAGAGAGAGAGAGGAGGATGAGTACGTGTATCGAGACGTCTGCGGCGCGTCTGCGCGCGTGAATCATGAAAATTTCAATCCCCGGCCATCGCGTTTTCATGCGACGCGCGATAAGCGGCGGCTTAAAAGCCAGCCGAAGCAACGGCCGTTACTCATCGGATGAAGATAACATAATTACGCTCCGTATTTATGCCGGCCGGCATAAATAACAAGTGCGCATGCATTTATGGATAGCGCGCCTGGGACCGCGCTACTAATCCGCATCCGCAATGCTGGCGGCGCGGCTGGCAGCGGAGTGAATCGAGAACACGGCGCGTCGCGCCGCTAAATCACCATTCGATAATTCGCGCGTCAGCGCGAAGCCCCGTCGCGGGCGGGCGGGGGGCGGTGGGGGCTACCGGGGGTAGCGGGTAGCGGAGGGGGGAGCAAGGGGGAATCCGCGGCGTGATTTAGCCCGGCGCGAAGAAGGTCCGCGCGGGATTAAACGTAGAACGGGAACCGCGCTCCGTACACGCAGGCCCGTACACGCGCGGGCACATTCGGGAACGATGCATTCCGTCGTTGCACTTGCCGAGCCGTAAATCGCGGCCGGCAGTCTCGTAAACTTCCGGTTCCCGATAATTCGACGTTGCCGCCGCCGCCGTCGCCGGAGTATTTCACTCGCCGGTGAGTTCTCCGCGCGCTTCTACGAAAACGTGCGGTAGCGAGCGCGGCAGTAAATGTCAAAATGCTGCAGCACCGGCCTGGCAGAGCGCGGTCTAAGCGCTCTACGTGTCGCCGCGAGCTCCATTAGACAGGGAGGCAGAGAGAGAGAGAGAGAGAGAGAGAGAAAGAGAGAGAGAGAGTGGAGGGAAACGAGGAGGCCGCTACCGCAGTAGTGCACCTCTGCACTAGGCAATATGCATTCGAACCAGTTGCACCGGGCCGGCGAGGTCGGGGTGAACGCCCAACGCCTTTAAAGAGAGCACGCTGATGCGCCTCGCCCTGCCGGCCCTGCTTCTTGCGTCGCCTGCGGCGTAAGGGTGCGTTTCCACCGATTCCGCTGAGCGGCGAGTTCGAGATCAGACTCGGGATCGACTAGGATTCCAGGAGGGATGAATGAAAGTTCGAGTGAAACGGATCGCTCGCTGAAATTCGTGACGATTCGCCGAATGTCGATTCGCTGCCGTTTCTGGCGATGACACTCCCGGCAGCGTCGCGCTCGTGTCGAGACTCGAAAGACAGTTGGAAAAGTGGGGCGATCAATAGCGACGCGCGCATTATGCGATATTTATACGATAGAAACGCGACAGCGCGTGCGCGCTCGGGTCTACCTTCGAAAATGGACGAGTCGCGGAGCAGGGTTCGATATCGCGCTCGCATGCAGCGACACGTGTGTACGGGCGAGTCCACACGCGCCGGCACGCACGGCGCATCGATCGCCGACGATAGTGTCTTTCGCTCGCGCGAGGGATGAACGAACTGCCGAGCGATAAAACGGATTGTAAAGACGTGTCGATAGACACGGGGCATTAGCACGGCCGCGCTTCGTGGTTGACTGATCAGTGGGAATGCGCCCTAACGCGTTGCATCCGCGATTCATCTCCCGGCGGCCAGAAACGGGCGCCGAGGACGCGCGGTGATACGCGACTCGCATCCAGGCCGATAGATTTAATGAGAGATAGCGATGCGGACGCGCTTTAATCAACAAAATTGCCGTGCACCGCATCCGCGCGGCCCGCGGGAGGGCAGGGGAGGCGTAGGCCGGAGAGGGGAGCGGGAGGGGAGGGGGAGGGGAGAGCCCGCGGCAGCTCCGAAAGATGCCGCGTCGCGTTTTCGCGCGGACGCGTGTGTCGCGTGACGCAAAGAGGGAGGAGGACGGCGGCGGCGGAGGGGTGAGCGACATAACCTGATACGGTGCGCGGGACGCTGATGATATCGGCGCGACACGTAGACGCGTCGCGTCGCGAGGACGAGACGAGACGCTGGCTGGATTCGAGTGCAGAAAGGGAGATAATGAGAGGCGATCGCGCGGAGCCGTGCGACGCTGTTAAGCCGGCTAAGCGGAGAGCGTTCTCCGACTTTGGAGCGAGTCTCGTCGCGGCCAGAAATCCGATACGCGGATTTCGCACGGCCGGTCGCTCGTTCGCTCGGTCAACCGATGAACGGAACGACGGATTTCGAGTGCGAGCCCGGTGACAGTATTTCCGCAAATTATACGAGGATATCGAGTGAGAGCGAGGCTCGTTATAACCGTATTACCCAGATAAAAACATGTTGCCCGATAATGTTGCATTATGCAATATTACAATATGCGCCTCGCGCATTGATAATGAACGGTAATTGAATTGGTCAACGGTTTGTCGTTACAACGGGAATTATATATGCTCAATTAACACTTTGTCCTTCGCGTTCGTCGTCGTTCCTCGGATTCCCCGGAGCAAATCGACAGTCATTAAAGCTAAAACATCGCCGATAAACTCCCGTCGACGTTTCGTCGAAGGGATATCTCGCGACCTGTCGACCGGGCCGACCCAATCGCGCATGAGGCTCTGCAGAAGCGAATCGCTTCCCGACTGAATCGCACGATGACAAGGCTCTATTCGATAAAGGGAGCCACGCTGCGCACAAATAGAGCTACAGAGCGAAGGTGCGAGGAAAGATTCACTTTTCGTCGATAGAGTTCGGTCCATCGCTGCTGCTGCTGCTGCTGCTGCAGCGCGACAGCAGACGAAACGAGGCCGAGACGACGCGAGGCACTTGGCAAATCGGCAGAAGCAAAAAGCGGCTGGGTCGAGCTATTTTCTTAAACACGTCTTAAATTCCAGCTAATAATTGAGCAGCTGAACGCCTGGGCGGAGATACTGGAATTATGCAAATCACGTCAGATCGGGATCGTGTCCCGAGGGCGCGACGTCCAAGAAGCGGAGCAGGAGGAGAGCCCGGCGAGGAGGAGGACGAGGAGGAGGAGGAGGACGAGGAGGAGAGCGCAGCATCGGCCGGAGCGGCAGGGGGAGACGGGGAGAACGAGATGAGGCAGCGAGAGAGGAAGACGGGAGCAGGGGAAGAAGGACGCGCGGAAGGACCAGAAGAACGACGGGAGGGGCGAGCGGGAGGAGAAAGCGGGTGCGTGTGCGTGTGCGTGGCCGGGGACTCGGTCCATTGTGATTGCTATAGCCATGAGGCGGAATGTTCATCCGGCGTGCTGTCTCATGCCGACCCGCAACCAAACCCGAGCGGGCTCATCCTACTGTTCGCTCCGTCGTCCCGGCGATGGAGCAACAGGTTGCACAATCTTCCACCTGCCCTCTTGTTTGCCGGCCGCCGTACATGCGCGCACACAACTCTCTTGCGCGCGCGCGGGCGATGCACGAGCGTCCGATCGCAAAGGAAAGGAAGACGAAGGAGAAGGAGAGGAAGAAAAACAGAGGGAGAGAGCGAGCAGTCCGCCAGCCGTGGGTAGCACGGTGTACGAAAAGTGTTGGACAAGAAGATCGAGAAAAAGGAGATCCCAGATTTAAGGGAGGAGGAGGAGCAGGAGAAGGAGCAGCCCCAGCATTGGAGCGTACGTGTTTCTTTCGATCAACAGGGTGGGATCGGCAGAACGCGCGAGTGATGTGACGGCAAGCTATCGGAATCTTCCGTCGACTCAGAGTCGATACACGTCTTTCTGGGAATATAATGCCAAAGCGTTTTAGGATCGACCTCTACAGTCGCGCGACGATTCTCCGCGTTTCTCGGTTGCATTTCCCGAGGCCCCGATAAGCTCCGCTGAAATGCACGCGACTATCGCGGTAAATGGCGCGCAAAAATAAGCGGCCTCGCAATAAAACCTCACACGGTAGTGGGAAAATACGTCGCGTTTATACGACCTGTCGTATGACGCTGATGCCTCGTTATCATAAAATCGATGGAATCGCGCCGCGTACGCGTTTACGCCGACAGCGTTATCACGGGTGGACAAGGTACGCTCGTCCGCATCGGCATTCGAACGGGACACAAAGTGTCACGATACCCGCGATGATACCCGCAGGATCCATCCAGGAGGAAGGAAACGCGCGTGCACGCGAGCGCGCGCGCGCGTGCACGCGCGCGGGGAATCAGCGCGGCCGAGAAGCAGAGAGAAGCGCGGTTACGACGTTCCGGTCGAGCGCGGTCGATTTTTTGCGGGGTACCGATGCACGACGAGGAACGTCGGAGACGGTGACGGAAGTGCCGTCCATCACAACGACGATGGCGACGGACGGCGGGAGGATAGCCGGTCATCAGCGACGAAACGAGATTTACTTACGAGAGTAAACGACCAAGAAGCCGGCCGGCAACCCGACGCTGCCACCGAGCGTCGCGAGCTGCAGCCTCTCCCCCGAGGAGGCCATGAAGCCTCTCTCTCTCTCTCTCTCTCTCTCTCTCGATCTTCGTTCTCCTCTTCTTTCTCACCTACGGCATCGAGAGGGGAGAGGTGGCGGACCGAGAGGACCCGCAACAAGATCGACACACGCGGAACGCCGCGAAGGCGTGGTCGGTGGACAAGATCGCATCTCCGCGAAACGAAGACAGGCTCGAAGAGAGAGAGAGAGAGAGAGAGAGAGAGAGAGAGAGAGAGAGAGAGAGAGAGAGAGAGAGGGAAAGTCGGGAGATGAGGTACGGAGAGACGAAAGGTTGAAAGAGCGAGACGTCGAGCGTGAAGGGGACTCGTGGAGGGGGAATGATGGAACGAAAGCGATTCTGGAAATTAGAGCGAAAGGCAGCGGTACCTGCGGGCCCCGCGCCCGATCGGGAGAAGCCCGAAAAAAGTATGAAAAGTCAGGCCGAATTCTTAAGGGAGGTGTAACATCCCACCGCGAAGACTACAAAGTTCCCGGCGTGCACGCCGGGTGTGTAGATCCTCCCGACGATTTTCAGTCCGCTGTGTACGGAACGCACTAACAAGTCTGTAAGATGAGAAGGGCCCGTTCCACCTTCGGTGCTCCGAGGCAGAGCATCTCTACCCGTGCATCTCTATTTGCTCCGCCTGGCAAAATCGGAGTAAATAAAAATAGCTCGACATCCCGCGAGCGAGCGGCGACGACCTAACCGCGTATTCCGAAGCAGCATAGATGAAGAGTAGAGATTGGAGACGCCGAACGCGCGTCCACGATATCGTCCCGATATCTTATCACGCGTATATTCGATGCCAAAAGTCAGCCAAGCCGGTCGAACGGTCCCCTTCCGCGGAACGTTGGTCGAAAGAGAAAGTCGAGCGGAAAAATGACCTCGTGGTGCGAGGAGGAAGAAGAGAGGAAGGAAGAAAGAAGGAAGGAAGGAAGGAGGGAGGGAACGAGAGACGGCGGATTTCGCCATCGCGATGTAGACATTATAGGTATCGCGCATACGAGCGCGGACATTTCGTGGTCGCGCCGTAACGCGGCGCGATATCAATGCGGCGGCTCGCGCGGAGCAGAGGTCAGAGATAAAAGGCCGAGATAAGGGGCACCTCGAGCTCGCAGGTGAACCGAGCGTAAGCGAGTCGATAACCGGCCGCTATCTTATCTGCTCACTCTGCCTCGATACAGTGCGCGCGCGCGCACGATAGAACGTCGAGCTGGATTCTACACGGCTGGATGTGCGCGCCCGTAAAGCCGCTCGTAGAAAAGCTAACGACCGTCGTATCGTTTCGCTACGACGACAACGACGGAGGCGGAGGCGGCGTTACCGCTGCAGGAGGACGTGGCGGAGGCTGAGGAGGTGGAGGGGGAGGAGGTTAAGGACAAAGACGAGGAGAAACGTCGGCGACGATGCACCGCGCGTCTCGTTAAGCACCGGGGCGCCCGGAGGCGTTCGCCTTCCGATCGATGGACGATTATGAATGTGCACATTGAGCCGGGCTCGCCGGTCCCTCGTGACGATCGATGTGCGCGCCGGCCGATCGGCAGGCTTTGTTTGCCGCGATTGTTTTCGCCTGATCGGAAGCAGACGTCAGATCGCCGAGATACGTTACGCGGCTGTCTGAAAATCAGATACCCGGCGAGGGAGCGAGGGAGAGAGAGAGAGAGAGGGGGGGGGAGGAGAGTGGTCTCTGTTCGAGAGACGACCAACGCTTTTTCAGCGATTTGTAATTACGCGATCGATCGGCAAGCGGTCCGCGCGCGCGAGAGAGAGAGAGCGGCCGACAATCGTCTTTTGTGTCGGGCGTCTTTTGCGGCCGGAATACGAAGCAAGATGGGACGCTAATCCAGTGTTCGGAACTCACGTTTTCATTGTTCGCCGGACGGACGAAGGCAAGCAGATTCGAGCAGATTCGCGGATCCGAGAGCCGAAGCGGCGACGAGGAAGCAAGAGCCCTCGATCGATCGATTCTGCGAGTTTGACGAAGGAAACGCGACGTCGGGGAACGCGATTAATCCCGCGATATAAATTGTCATTTTGCCAAAGCCTAATGGCGCGATTCGTCTCTGTCGGAGGCGCAATAGCGGCTTCAAAACCCGCGGGATAAGCTCGCAGACCCGTACTGTCCGCGTTTCCTTTTCATTTACGCGCTCACGCACGCACGCACGCACGCACGCACGCACGCAGGCAGGCAGGCAGGCAGGCAGGCAGGCACGCAGTAACACGCGTAAAGACACACCGCGCGATCGTATACCGTGATATTTCTAATGGCAGCCTACGAGACTCCGTCATTTGCGGTTGCAGTTGACGTTCGAGTTACATCGCGCGCAAACGTCCCGCTCCGCCGCGCCGTAAACCCGTTTGATAAAGGGCAAAACAAAGAATACATTTTCACGTGTTGAACGTAGGCTGTAATTATAATATTTCTCGCTTAACGCAGCGCTTGTTAACCGCGAGCGTGACTTCATACGAGATATCTTGGCCTGCGGTTACGCGCCAACGGAAAATCTATCCTTCCTGGATACGTGGAGGAAAATGATCGGGTATCCCCGGCATTTCCGCGCAGAATCGACGCAGAATCGACAATTTACGATTAGTCGGGATCGTCGGAGGCATGCATCTCTGATGCATCTTCCAAGGGACGAGATGAGTGACGGATAACGCGTCCCAGAAAGTATTCCGGACGGAAAGGCAAGAATCTGTGTATGAAAAATTTCACACGATGGTCGAGATCGATCGATGAGCATCGAGCAGATGATTGACGCGGATGACGCGTTCTTCGGAAAGTATTCCGCATGGAAAGGCAAGAGATCGCAGCGCGTGTAAAAATTTATGCGACAGTCGAGACGAATGGAACTCGCGCATCGTGCGGCGACGAGATGACGAGATGGATTCTTCGAGTATCCGGAAAGTATCGTGGACGATGGAAAAAGAGGAAAAAGGTATAAAAATTTGCACGATCGTTTCTTGGAGATCCATGATCGGCTCGGGTATCGCTTGCCTCGGCGATCGGCGAGATCAGAGAATCGCGGAGCGGAGAGTCGCGCAACTTTTTCGCGAGAGTGTACCGCGCGCTCGCAGGCTCTATTTCAACGCGAGTTCCGCTATCAGCAGTCTGTACTTCCGGCGAGCGCCGTCTCTAGAGCTCCGCTCTGCAGGCTCAAGGAGATTCTACGCACGCGTAGGGAAAAGACGGAAAGGGAAACTATAAACGGCGTGTAACGGCGAGATAATGATGCTCGGCGCGATCATCAGTTCGCAAAAAGGAATCCCCGCGGATCCGATCTGCGGATGCGCTTGGCGTATCGCGGCGGCCGATCGACACGTGCGCGCGCGTATGTGTTAAAGAGCGCTAAAAATAGCGCGCGCACGCGCGCGCGCGCGCGGATCGAACGCGAATTAGCACGTGGGCTTGAACGAGTAGAAGCAAGTCGCGCGAGCAACGTACGGCCGAAATCTGGAAAGTCGAAGCTCCGAGAGGTCCGAGAAGCAGGAAGCCGCCTTGGCCGCGGACGAAATTGCACCGGCGCGATTACGCGCCGCGTGAAAGTACGGCATTCCTGAAACGGCGGTAAATAACAGTTTCCGTTGCGGGCAATAAGCCGGCATACGGTCGCGCGGATCCGTATAAATGATGGAATTCGGAAGTCTTCGGCGATAAAACGGCTGGACGATTCGTGCATGCGTAACGACTCGTGCCACGCTGAAAGGAAAACCTTTACGCCTCGCATTCGTATTCCGCATACGCTTAGAGTTATCCGCGTGTCTCGGTGCGCGCGATAACGCGGCGATAAAACGCGTAATAAATACCTGGACGGAAGAACAACATTGACATAAATAACGCCCACGTTAATTCCTCGGCGATTTACAAATATCACCGCCACCGGCAATCGCCGCGCGAAGATAGCGCGATGATAAAACGCGGCGATGCCGCGGCGCGTCGTAGTTTGCCGTGCGCGCGCGTTCGCGGTACCGACTTGGCGGAATAATTCTCACTCACCGAACAGGCGTCGATGTAGACGTCATCGACGTCGTCGTCGTCGTCGTCGTCGTCGTCGTCGTCGTCGTCGTTGTCGTCGTCGTTGTCGCGTTGGCGTTGACCCTTCGCCTCGTCAAGCCTCGTCTCGCGGCGAGCTGCATGCCATTTCCCGCGTCGATCACTACCCTTATCGATCCGTTCCGATCTTCGCGCACAAGGTCCTTGCACAGCCACCATCGACCACGTGACCGACAGAGGGACGCCGATCCGCGGCGCTACGTAGGCTGCATTCGTGCAAGCGCGCGCACGCGCGCGGATGCGTGCGTTCGTTCGTCCGCGCACGAGCGCGCACGTATGCTGCACGCACGAGCGGCAGCTGGACGCGGAAATGTACGCTTTCCGTCGCGCGGCCGAGCGAGACCGTCGTTCTTATCGTCGTCGTTGTCGTCAGAGCGCGAGGCGACAGCGATTGTCGCTGTTGCACGCGCGAGATCGTACTGGCAGCCGCGTGTGCGAGAGGCCGCGGCGCGCCAACGGGCGCGGGTCGCGCGCGATTTCGAAGGTGCGCGCGGATAAGAACGCTAGGCGCGACGCACGTGATCGCGCGCACCGTGACCGATCATCGGCCCGTCCGCACGACGCGACGCGACGCGACGCGACGCGACGCGACGCGACACGACGCGACGCGGGCCGACGCGACGCGACGCGACACGACACGATGCGATGCGACGCGACCGAGCGGTGAGTGGAGACACGGCGGTTCGAGCGAGCGAGCGAGCGAGCAAAGATAACCTCGAAAGCGCTCCGACTTGCTCCGGCTTGCCGCTGTCCGACGGCTGTCGCCGATCACGACCACAGCCGTGCGCGAACTTACCGCGACTGAGAGCGGATTCTGCCAAACGCGGCATCAACACGCTTTCACCTTTCTGTTCTCCGTTTCGTGTGTCGTTCCGCGAGTTCTCGGAAATTGCCGCGGCCGCTGACCATCTCGTACTGTTTGAATTTGGCTGCGGATCGACGTACGCGACGATGATAGGCGCGCGGCGCTCCAATGAATTTGAATTTCACCGCTGCGCGCCGCGAGTTGCGCACTCGACCCCTAACTCGAGTTAGCTCTCACGGCGAGGAGAGAATCTTCCGCCAGGCCGATTATCCGCGAATAAATCTTCGTCACGGCGTTGATGCGTATCCGTTTATTACGCGGAGCGATCCCCGATGCGCTTCGCTCGTCGCGGCACCGTTCCGCGTTCACTTCGATCACCGGCTAGCGGCCGCTTTTCATCGCCGCGATATCGCGACGCAACCGATCCTCGGTGCATTACCCGCCGCACTGCTGCCGTCCGTTTCGTCACCTAGTGTTACTAGTTTCCCAGCTTGACCAAAGCAGAGTGCGGCTTATTCAAATCGTCGCGACGACTCTCCTCCCTGACGAATATTGTTCCGCGACAAATCGCGATAAGAGAAATGAAACGTATCCTCTGGTATCGGTTCTTCTCGATTATCTCCTTTCGCAGTTAAATGTCCGTTACGCAACCTCCTTCTAGCTTTCTCATGTATATATTTGTTGTTTAGAGATATCTAGAGATATTCGCCATTTGGAAACAATTATTAAGCAATTAACGAATCGTTAAAAGCTGACTAATGCCACCATTACTGCGATATGTCGGACTCAAGGAGCATAAAGTTCCTCTAATTACGCACTTTCTGACTCTGCGTATATCAGCGAGCAATAGCAAGAAGCGTGAGCTCTAAACGTGAGGACAAAGGCCTTATTTTCGGCCTTTCGTATGAAAATCCTGCATCGCATTAAATTAAATCCGTTCGCGTCGCGTTTTCGCGATCGCGAGAGTCATCGCGAAGCGACAGCAGCAGCAGCAGCAGCAGCGTAATTATCCGCCGTGTGCGTAGTCAACTTATCGATCCGGAGATCCAAGTCAGATCCCGTCCGGCAACTCGGGATAACCTGTAACGGCTGGGGGGGGGRGGSGGRGGGSGGRGGGSGGGCGAAAAGAAAAATTTCGTACAAGGCTCATGGAGGCATCGTTAATCGCAGGATACTCCACCAGATAGCGGCGCGACTAGATGCCGGAGGTGTCAACTTAAGGTACGGCGGTCGCAATGTAGTCGCTGATCCCTGCAAAACATGATCTCCTCCGGGAGGGGGAGGGTGGGATCGTATGATCACACGAGCGACTTCTCGACAGCTCGGCTGCACGGATCGCAGAGGGGCCGCGGGAGAGGGACGCGAAGAAATCGTCAAATATCCGTGATCCGATCTGGGTATCGCGTGCGCGCGCATGCGCGCGAGCGTCTAAATTGCCAGCCGTTAGTCGAGATCTGAATTACCGGTTAACACCGATTGTCGTGTCAGGAACGCGGCGCGGGGGAATAAAAACGGGCCCGCCGCCGGTGTATCGCGGTAGTTGTGGGATATCGCGGGGCAGGGAGAGAGGGACGAAGAGGCGGAAGGGGGACGGAGGAGGACGAAGGAGGTGAACCGCGATGGTTTGGTCGCGTGGTGGTGGTGGCGGCGCTGACGCAGCTGCGGGCAGCCATGCGGAATGGTGGCAGAAAAGGAGATCTTGGAGATTTTCGCCTTTCGGCGATCGATGGATCGCCGGATACGGGAGATTCGCGCGACGGCTGGCTCGGATAGAGTGACCCAGCAGACGGGACTCGGTTCAAGGGAGAGAAACGGCCTGTGAAACTCTCTAGAGGAATCTTTTCCGTTCCCACTATCGTATCCAGACTCTCGTCCAAGTCCAACGCGACGTTCGTCCAACGTGAACTCGTTCGCTTCGGACGATCGAGGATCGGCGAATCGGTCTCTCGCGGTGAAACCGCGATAGGGACTTTGAGAGCTAATAATGACACGCTCCTTGCAAGCTTTTCCTAGACACGAGGCCACGGTAAGGTGCCTCTACGTCGTCTCTACGTCGTCAAACGGGTTCCAAACGGGTGGCCCGGATGGCGAGGATGCATAAATAAAGAAACATTAACCGAGAGGCGGTCTCGATGCGCGGAGCGAGATGCGTAGAGATATCGACTTATCTCAATGTCAATGTTCCCGGAGCCCGCTCCGGTTACGTTCATTACGGTCATTAACATCCGATAGGCGTGGGAGATCGTGAGCGCTGTATCCTTGGCTGGACCGTCGCTTGATCGATGGACACCTCGTGTGCCTCGTTGAGAAACTTGGCCAGCGACGCGCTCCATCGCTCTATCGATCATCCATCTGTAGCTTCGAACCGCGCTCGTCCCGGTGTGCTAATGAGAAGGCCGTTACAGAAATCTATCCGTGCGACATGCACTGGTGTGGTTACGTGGTTGGGTGTCGGAGCATCTTCATCGCCGGCGAGCGGTCCGTTTCCATTCTGGAAATTTCGCGGGCGGCTCGCGAACGAGCGGAGACGTCTCGTTTCTCGGCGACCGTTCGTGTCCTTCTAATTAAGTCGCGCGCGCGGTCGAGGCGTTATTAGTACACGGTGCCATACACCATGTCGGTCCCCCGGCGGAGGGGACTGTCTTCGGCGGATAAGGCGGTCGTCATTAAAGTCGACGCGTTCCGCCGTGGAAAATATCGCGCGGCGTCGCATAAATACCGCCAGCGTAAGAGCCAATAATAAAATCGTAAAAGTGGCTCGGAGTTCAAAAGAGAAGGCCGGGCCGCGGCTCCTCTCGTCCTCTCGTTGAACGCTCGCTTGAACGCGATATTTAAGTCGGCTCGCTCGCTCCCGCGCTAATGGCGCAGCGGCAGCCTTTGCGCGCGCGCAAGAGAGGGACTCGTTAAGCTTCCTCCTCTTCCTCGGCCGGCTTCCTGCATGTTGGCGGATGTTGATACACGGGAGCGTAAAACACGCATACACGCGCTCGCGCGCGCGCGCGCGCCCGACCTCGGTCGCTCCAATTCGCCCGTTAATTGGGCGACATTTTCGCCGTACGCCTTTTTTACGCTCCTGGCCTATCTCAACGAGCCTATATCCCCGCCGAGTGGCGGTCGAGGCATAAATTACGGCGATTATCGCCGGCCACTGGGGTACGCGCTCTCTTCCTCTCTCCCTCCCTCCCTCTCTCCCTCTCTCTCTCTCTCTCTCTCTCTCTCTCTCTCTTTCTCCCGCCTCGACTCGGCAGCCGATTCAGCTCGCGCTAATTATCGGCTTCTCGTGTAACTTTCCGCCGTTTCCATCAGTGCCCGCATTCGGCCCTTTCGAGGCCCGACGCCGCCGATAGAGAAATAAACGCCCGGCGTTATGGCCCCGTCGTTAATACGCCCCTCGCGAGCCTCCGTCTGTCGCGCGCGCGCGAGCGTGGCGCTTAAGGGCGCTCTGCCGGAGATGGTCGGTAGATTGCGGGATTTTTTGCCTCCTGATCTGGAATCGCGCGCCAACGTCGGCCACCGATGCTGAAAAAGCGACACGACGGTTGGCGTATATAGCCAACAGGTGCGCGCACAGCCGCGTGCAACGCCCGAGATGGCCGCGTTAATATCGGCATGGGATACAGCGACGGGATGCTGGGATGCCCGAGTGGGTGCGCGCTATCTCCACGCGGACGTGAAGCAACGATCGCGTAAAACCCCGCCGAGTAAAAAGCCTGCATCCTGAAAGCGTGCGTGTTCGTCACGTAACGAAGTCGAGGATTTACGAGGTTTTATCGGGCCGCGCCGAGCAGAATCGCGCCGTGCCAGCGGAATTGCTCGCTAACGCGCTCGCGTCCCGAGTTCAGAGCCCGAGCGATTCGCTCGTATCGCCAAGGAGCGACGACCTGTCCCCACTGAGAAAACGTCAGCTCGCCGGGCTCGGCCGGCCTATGACGGATTCATCCTGGCAGGCGCGTGAAGCGAGAAGGAGGCGGATGAAGCGAAACGCATCTGGCCGCTTCCGCGCCGCCAACTGTGCACGCGCGCGCGCGCGCGCGGGCATTTATTTCGCATCAGCCGCGATCGTGGAATTAGTTCGCTGTTAGAGGAATCTGCGTGGCGGATCACCGCTTCTCGCGTTGCTCCGAGTAATGTAACACCTTGTAAGAACCGAGATATGAAGTCGGGAGCTGGGAGCGGCTCGGGCGGGAGCTGAAGAAACGACGCTTCTTGCGTCAGCTAGCTACATTGCAGCTGAAAAACAGAGAGAGAGAGAGAGAGACTATCGCGATAAATACGATTTCTACGGCGCTTATCGTTATTCGCGTGTCGCATGAGGCGCATAAGTAATCGTCAGAAGAATCGTTTCGCGTACGGGTATGTGTTTGAGAACGACAAGGTCCTCCCTGACGTCATCATCCCTGAAATCTCAAGCTCGCTAGTTCCGCCGCACGCGCCACCTCGGCGAGGGGAGATTTCGAGCGTGTCTTTGTTGCGACGCGACCCGCAATGGCGTCGATCTTCAGGAGGAACGCATGGTCGACGCATGGCGAAAAAACGTGACGAAAATAGGCGACGGGATCATCGACGGGCAGGATGGAAAGCCGCGCTGTCGAATAACGGCGCGCCTTTCTTCCTCCTTCGTTTCTTTTCTCTTCTCTTCTCTTCTCTTCTTTCCTCTCTTTTCTCTCTCTCTCTCTCTCTCTCTCTCTCTCTCTCTCTCTCTCTCTCTCTCTCTCTCTCTCTCTCTTTCGTTCGGGACGCGCTTCGTGCTGCTGTTGTCGTACGCATCTCGAGCGACGCATAAATTTATCGCGAAGCCGATCAGCGCTAATAAGACCGCGCGCTTGTCCTCGTGTATGAGCGTGGCTCGACCAGTTTCCCGATATAACCGGCATTTTTCATCGGCAGGCCAGGCCGATTCCTCTCGTCGACGGCAAACGCGCCACCTCCAATGCGCGATTCGTCCCGTGTCTCTCGGAACGGTAGCTCGTCCGAGGCGAGGCACGGCAGGACAAACTCGTTTTTCGTATCCGCCATTCAAGCCGGCTGGCGATCTTGGTGAGCGCGCGTCAATTACTCACCGGGACTGGTACACAGCTTAGTGACGGATGCGCTGTTCCTCGCGCGCCAAACGATCCGATCTAGTCAGCAGAACAAATTTAGAGAAACGCTGATGCTGCGGAGGAGATTTGCAAGAAACGCCGAGCGAACACCGATCTCCTCTCATCAACATCATGCGAGCACAGGAGTATAGGAGTATAAGGAGCGCAGGATCGCTCAGCACCGATCCTACCGTTCCGCTAATCCTTACATTTCGGCAAGATTGCACTCGCAGAGAGCGACGTCATCCGACCAAGAGCACCAATTAGTCCTCCGTTCTCCGCAGCGATAAGACTTAAAGACTCCCTTCGTGCGTCTTGCGTTATCGTGCGATGCACTCGCTGATGCATTCGCCGATGCAATTTCATCGCCATGACCGATGAAGACACTCGAAGTAGCGCGAAAAAAATGAGACATGCTCGACCAATTGCTCCGGCGATCGCCGTAGCGTCGCTCGTGATTCTCGGCGACCAAATCGGCGTTGTCGTCACCGTAGCGTCCGACGACAAACGCCACGACGTGCCGTCCATTTAAAGCGCCGCCAAGTGAAACGCCGCCAATCGAACGTGTCCGCGCATGAAGGAGCGCCAGCGCGGGGCCCGGCGTGGACGCGAACCTCCCGGGAATCCCCGCGACGCCATCGTTCGCTACCACGGGCATCGTCGCTCGACGCTCTTCCGCGGGCGAGAACAGAGCCGCAATTTGCGTAATTGCGATGCATCCTTCCTCCATGCTGCCATCCACCGCGGGCGGAACGGCCACGACACGACCCTCCCTCCTAGGGGGGTCCCCCGCCTCCCCTTGGCTCTCCGCGATCTCCATTCGGTCTCCGCGCTTCCCTCGTCGTTATTTTGCCAACGCCACGGACGGGATCCAGCAACCCCCCCGAGCCACTCGGCGACTCTCGGCAACTCTCATTCTCGTTCAACGCCAATTAGTTGCATTCACGCCTTGCTGTTTCCCGCGTCGCCGGCACAGGTGCCAGGGGTGTGATTTCCAGGGGTCGGTAATCGCGATTCCGCGTGCCGCGTCGTAACGTCGATCGGCGATAGGTAGAGGGAGAGCGGTGGGTCCGCGGCTGTTTACCGCGGAGCGCGCATCGCCATATCTACATAATAATATTACAAATCCACGATAGCGCGCGCACGCGCGTGCGCGGTCATGCGTGAATGGCGCGATGCGCGCGTTCAACGGAAACACACGTTGCGCGAGGCGCGCCGTGTCCGCGATATGGTATTAATTTTATTTACGGCGACGATGCAACGAAGCAACGATCCCGATTGCGGCTGAACGCGCGCGTTGCCACGCGCGTTGCGGCGTGGAGCGGAGCTGCGCTTCGTAATCCGCTTCGTCGCTCGCGGCGGGCTGGAATTCTGGAACGACGCGCGCCTTGTCGGATCCCGCTCGGGACGCGTTCGGCGGAAAGGAGGGCGAGTACGCGCTCTGAGAGGCGGATACGCGCCGCGGCGCGGCGCGGCGCGACTCAAGGAACCGCCGCGTGCAAAAACCGTGCACGCACGCAGCGTTTTGAGACGTTTCAATTTTTGCTCCGGCCACTCGGCACCTTCCTCAAATAACCCGAGCGGGAATTCCAAACTGGCCGGCATAATGGATAATAATTCCGTGGTCCGGCGGACACATTACCCTCCTTAAGGGTGTAAATCGATTTTCGGACAGCCGGTAATTATGCTATCAGCCTAATCAAATGCGCCCGTGAATATTCCGATTCGCGGTACGCGCCGCAAATTGGATGCGCATATTTTACAGGCCGGCGCGTGTGATTTAATACCAGCGGAATGTGCCGGTAATTAGGCACGAAATTGCGACAGCCCGTACAGGGCCGGGGGCTCCTCCCCTCCCCCCGCCCCCTCCTCCGCTCCCCCGTCGTCGCCACTTTGGCGGCCTGTAAAAAAGCACGTCGGGAAGAGCGCTCGTTACGTTCCTACGGCTTCGCGTGACGCGACACGCGAAGCTGTATTTAAGCTGATGGCGAGCGCGACGCGTCCGCTCGCGCGCTACTTTCGGTCGCCTATCGCCTCGCCGCCGAACCGACATAACCTGCTCGCGAGCGCGTCACCTCGCGCTGAGAGCTCGTATGAGAGCTCGTATGAGAGGAAGATATTCCGGAGGAGGGAGGAGGTTCGTAGATCCCGAGATCCCAAGGATTGTTTGTTATTATCGCGCTCGCGCGCTCGTGGGTCGTCCCTTTTGTTTCTTCTTCTCCTCCTCCTTCTCCCCCTTGTGTTTGTCAATCGACGGAGATTTCTCTCCGTCTCGTTGATTTCCCGACAGATCCCGACAGGTCGCGCGCGCGCGCGTTCTTTCATTCCCTGGAACGTTCAGTTTCCTTCCTTCCCCCCCCCCCCCCCCGCCCCGCTGCAATCCCTGCGCATCTGCCCGCGCGGCGAGAGCGGGGGGTTCCCGAAATTTTCTGATCCTACGATGGATAGACGCGAGGGGCTGTGCGTGACTCGCGTGCGTACGCGCGCGCTCTCTCATCGCGAGCCACACGCGACCGCGGGAGTGGCCGGCGGGCGCGCCCCGCGCATCGCGCCCGGTGCATGCATCTTCCTCCGGTGTGTCGGTGCACTCGGGATCAGCAAATCTAAGATCGTGCAACTGGTGTCCGGTGGCGTGTCCGCGCGGGAGCGAGCGAGACAGCGCTAGCGCGCCGGCCGGACGCGAGGGACGAAGAGGGAGGGAGCCCGGGGAGGACGGCGGTGGTAGAGAGGGCTTCTCCCGCCGAGAGGGAGAGGAGGGAGGAGGTGGAATGCGCGCTTCTCGAAGGAGGAGCTGTCGACGGTGAAAAATCACGCMCCCCGCCGCCGCCGTTGCCGCCGCCGCAGCCGCAGCTCGCAGCATCTGCTCTACATACCCTGGCTCTCAACCTATCTACCTACATCCTCGGCATCGGCCGTAAAAATTGTTCAATCGATGACCTCGAAGTGCACCTTCGCACCCGCGGTGCATGCGATAATCGATTTGCCAGCTACGCCTCGCAGGCTACTCGAAATGATTCTGCCGCGCGGGATAATTATGGCTTATCGTAGATTATCAACGCATCGCTCCCCCCCTCTCTCCCTCTCTCTCTCTCTCTCTCTCTCTCTCCGTGACACGTGTCACGGATACTTTGATGAGTTTACGATCGCTCCTCGCGAATCCGCGAGGCCAGCGGAGATGGAGCGAACTTGTCCGCTAAGCCGGACAGCTCGCGGACTTGGACCTGAATTCGACCTGAGCTCGACAACAATCTCCAACAATGTTGGAAATAAATTCCAAATAAGTTGCACCTCTCGCGTAACGACGAAGAGGGGTTTAACTCAAGAGCGAACCCATCTTGTCCAGCCTGGCTATTGCTCAGCCCGCGGAGGACGGAGTCCGGGACGCCAAAGCATGTAGCTTCAAAGTAATGGAGTAAATGCACGAGGGCTAACTAGCAGGAGATCCAATTTTCTCACTCGTACACGTCGTTATTTCACTCGGTGAGTCATTGCGCGCGCGCATCCGATTGCGGCTATTTTTAAAAAATCACGCTGCACGCAAGGCGGCTCGGGTTTCTGCGAAGGCACGAGAGAGCTCATCAATGAGAACCTCGAAGAATCGGAGTAGCAGAGCAAGATATACGTGTGCTGGCTGGGCTACCGGTCGGTCGGGTCGGGTCGCTGTTCTCCTGCGTTTCGTCCCTCCCTCCTTCCCTCTCTCTCTCTCTCTCTCTCTCTCTCTCTCTCTCTCTCTCTCTCTCTCTCTCTCTCTCTTTCTCGCCCTTTCGCTCCGTTTTGCCCGTTCCTCTCCTCTTTTCACCTCCCGGCTTATCCCGCGCCCTTCCTCGCCCTGGTGCGGTCGATGGTTCCGTCTCTCTCCTCCTGCTGCCGCTACCGCTCACTCTAGCGCGAGTTGTTATTCGACTGTTTTATTACTTTTATAAATGCCGCCACGATGCGCTACCACTCGGGCCGTCGCGGATCAAGCGCGGCGGGCGTTTCCTTTGTTGCCGCACCACGCGCTCCATTGTTGCCGGCAGAAAGATGCGAATTTTAATTTGATATTGTCTAATATTATTTATGTATGCGCGCACTTGGAGAAACCGTGGACGCTCTCGTCGGCTCGCGCGCTTCGGCATCGTGCCGCCGCTTTCTTCCGTTCAATGGGAAACCGCAGCGATGCCTGCCGCGACGCGGCTTCATTCCACGCTTCGAGCGTTCGTCGTGCGAAGAAGACCTCGAAGCGAACTCTCTTCCGCGATCGAGGCGTTTCTTGACGTCTCTTGACGTCTCGCGCCCGAGTTTTTCCCGAACGAAGCACGAGGAAGAGTGAAGGGCGAGTGAAGAGCTGCGCTGCGAGGGGCGTTTTGCGCGCTCGACGATTATTCGCGAGCGTTATCATCCCTTCTGATATCTAGCCTCGCTGGTTATCCCCCGCAGACAACCGGCAGGCCGAAGAGAGCAGCCGATGGCTCAACACCTGACCTATCCGCGACTATTCTTGGCTGTCCTTCAACGTGTCCGAAGCCCCGTGGCAAATGGTCGTCAGGTCCCGTTCACCATAAGCGTGATCTAATTAGCTGCATGCGCGACACGTTCAAGCGACGAGGCTGGACTTGCGCGCTCGGTCCACTTGGAGAAATCAATATCGCGAGCCGACGTCCAGGTCCACTCGCAGCCTGCACGCGCAACAGTTGCACCGCGACGAAGCACGACGCGTCATCGTTCAGCCTCTTAATGACGCTCGCGGAGAGTGCGGGATCCCGTTCGGGCTGATCGACTGACTCTTACGGTTGACGCTGCCTGGAAGACGATCCCGAGCGCGTCGGCCATGAAAGCCCGCGAGAACCCACGGGGACAGAAGAGGATGCTCGGATAAACGACGCGGAGGCAGTCCGTCGACCTCGCCAGCATGACCGAGGAGAAACGCCTCTCGTTGGGCATCAACGTCAGCATTCTGCTGATACTGATGATATTCGGGGTACTTTTGTCCCTGCCGTTGCGATTGCTGTTCAACACGAGCTACTCCGATCGCAGCGCGGCTGACGGCGTGGCCGAGCAGGCCAGGGGAGGGGGAGAGTCCGTGATACCGATGGATCATCGGAGACTGAGACGCTGCCCGAACTTGGAGTACGAGAATCGCCTGATGTCCGTCTTCCTGGACGACTACGACGGCAATTGCACGTACGCGCAGAACGATGACGACGATGACGACGATGATGACAACGACGATGACAACGAGAACGACGACGACGACGACGGCGACGACGATGATGGTGATGATCTTTGCGATTGCAAAGACGAGGAGGATAGCAGAAGAGAGAAGAAGAAGCTCGGTAGAGCTTCCAGAAAGGGATCCAGCATCGAGGGAGAACTGAAAGAGGACGCCGAAGAGATCCTGAGGTCGCGTCAGATGAAATCGGTCAACGTGGCAGGCCATATCCTCGTGGCGATGCTGCTCGTATCGGTGATAGCCGCCTTCGTGGAAGTACTGCGAATACGCTTCGCCAGAGAAAAAGTATTGCGCCAAAGTATTATGCGGAAGTTGTTGAGCTCGCTTGCGTTAGAATTTGGTATCGTTGGGTGTTCGGTCGGAAATCGTTCTTGGAATCGCTCGCGTCGGCAGAAAATTAAGTAAGGCATCTACCCGAATCTCTTGTTCATTGCTCGGCAGATTCGGCAGGATTCGGCAGGATTCTAGGTCGAGTATCCGAGTACCCACTTGAGCAATCGAGGAGCCTCGAAATAAGCTTACTTCCTGAGCCCAGGATGATGCTTCATTGCGACGCAAGCTATCGCTGTTTTGTCTACTTGAGCACCAATCGTGCAATGATTCGCGAATTTACGTATCGCCAAAGGTCGAAATCCAAATTGAGCGTGCAACTCTCAGTGGTTCGCACCAATTTGGAATTAACTGCGATAGACTCGACGGAGATCGAGTCGGACAATCGCACCGTCCTCCTCGCGAAGCTAGTAGAAACCGTCTATCTGCCGGATAGACACGCGTTCGTGAAACTATTGCACCTTCTCTTTTCAAAACTGCATAAGGATTCGTCTAGGGCAGGCACGACTACCTCTCGGAGATGCTCCGCCAGCGTGGACAATCCCGTCACAAGACGTCTCATTTCAAGAGAATCAATTAGAAGCCAGAGATCCCTCGACATTCCAACGATGCACCGCTCCACCTTGCGTCTGTTAGGTACGTACAAAATCGATGAGCCTCAGCGGAGACGAGACGATCTCCATGCATACGATCGCAGCGTTTGGATCGACGCAGCGTACGGTTGTACACCATTGATCGCAGATTGTCCCTCAATGATCCTTGACGATTAAGACAATTATTGCTAGCATGCGGGATGTCCGTACGACTGCTGCGGGCGCCGTTTTAATTCCGTAAAGGGGGAGAGATCGCGAGACCTAAGAAAGAAAAATCTGACAAATTGCCTACCCTCAGGAGCGCGGCCGTCCCCGCTCACCCGCCGCTCCTCGTTCCCAACATCGCAGGCGAAGCAAGCCGCTACTTCCGTTTGTGGTACGCCGACCAGTCCGACGCGGCGTCAATCCGCCGAATCGGATGAAGAGACCGGAGTGGTCTTCATCAATGCTCTTCATCATCGCATCCGTTTGATCCGGCGCCACTAGGGCGACGCGAGAATGGGTAAAAATTTAGCAGATTTCACATTTCACGATCTGTCTTTCTTTCGCACGCGTGACGAACAATCGCGAGACAAGATCGATTCGATTCTTCATCTTCTTAACTTGTTGCTCGACTCTAATCGAAGGCGAAGGTGTTTTCTCTTAATTCAAGCGTCCCCTCTCCTCGTCTCCTCCAGTGAATCTCGATCCATCGATCTCTTTGCAACTGCATCGACGGCGACGCGGTTGCGAAGGACGCGCGTCCTCGACTTCACAGTACGGTCTCCCAAGTTATTGAACAACTTCAACAAAAATATGTATATCTCTCATTGTATTTGCATTAGTAACGCGCTTCAATTCCGTTGCAGGTCATACGATTTTCGTCGACGGATCTTTCCTTGAGGAATCCACAGTTTCCGATGCATGCTTCACCACGGCCGCAATGATGCTCCATCTCCAATGATGCTTTTGCGTCACGCCAACGATCAAGTTCGGCTCTCCATTCGAGCGTTCCACTCGAGATTTCGGCGGAACGCTCGGCAGGCAGAAACCAAACGACGGAAAGCTGAACTTCCATGAAACGTTAGCGTTCGACGGAGTAATATGTGTTTTCCATGCTCGATAATCGATATACGAATTAACCATTTCTATTCTCCGCTTATCGTAATACCTCAAGATCCTAAAGTGAAATCGTCGGACAATTGAATTTAACTTGGCAACGTTCCGCTCACATCGTCATTATCAATGCCGTGTCAACACGTTGACGACATATTCGATAACTGTGCTCTTCCGATGATGAACGTTTACGTTAGAGGCGGGATTATATCCCTAGATTCGCTCGCGAAATCGACGATGATGAATGTTAGGCTGAGGGAGAGCCTTGTATTGTCAAAGATGCCGTTCTGGCGTATACCTTTCTGAGAACATCCCGCACATCGGAGACAGAACAAGCACCCGGACATGCACCCTCTACGATACAACGACCGGATATCCTTGTTCACGTGATTTTCGTCGTTTTCTCGGTGTTTTCGATTTTACAGATACGTGTACCAAGATCTTAGATCACGAGAGAGAAATCACGGAGCTCGTCTTCCTATGAGAGTCGTCGCGATGAATCGTATCCGCAGAGATGCGGATCGACACATCAGGTTTATAATTTTGCGAGGCTGTACGTAACTTTGGAATCTACAATCTCCTGTCCTGTATTTTCATAAGGCATGATTTCAGAATCGCGTCTCTGTATCGGTATAAGGATTCTCACTCTTTGTGATCGTGATCGCTTTCAGGTGTAACGGGTACAAAAAATATAATTATAAATTATAAGATATACATATATATACATATATATATGTGTGTGTGTGTACGTATGTACGTATCACTTTATGTTAACGAAAACAAGGTCAGACAAAATTGCACGAGCACAATTGTACTTGCAAAACTGTGATACGTTTCTTCCACGTTTGTACTATCTTACGGCGCAAAGCGAATTGAGAGAAAGAAATATATTGTGTACAAAGGATGGGATTAAATTTCTCGAGCATATTTCTGTTATTTCATCATCCACCTCGCGGCGCGAAAGAATTTAAAATTGCTAAGGAGTTCTCTCCGATACGTACACGTCGGTCAGAGACTGAATTATTACCGTTGGATCCTATGGTTATCATTTCATCGTTGTAATCCTTGCGAGCGGTGCTCTGTTATCGCGGAACTGCGTCCGTGAAGGTGCTCGAGGAAAGGGCTGGTTTGGAACTAGATTTCAAAGGCCGAATAACCGAATCCTAGGGGAAAAGAGGCTGCCCTTTCGCTACTAGTTGTTGACAATCGCTCGAAAACGACAAAACTCGCGATCTGTCATCATTGCTAGGGCATTGCTAGAGCTTCGCTGTTTATGCGATAATATATCTGGCGCTCCCCCTCCCCCCTCCATTCGATCCACCAGGATCGAAAGATGAGGATCGATCATTGCATATAAAAATTAACCGGCTTGCCGGCTTAAAGGGCGGCGGCGCGAATGAAGCCGCCGCCAAAGCTAAATCCGAACAGAGCTAAATCAGCTGCCGCGTCCTGATGTTATCAGGAATGCGAAAATAAACAAGTAGCTGCATCCGCGAAAGTATAAGGCACGTAACGAGCGCGATGCTACTGGCATTTGGTCTCCTCGCTCTTTCTTCAGGGGGAATCTAATTTAGATACATTCGCGACATATTTTAGCCCCTATTCGTGAACGTCGTTTCTATCAGCTGATCTATCAGCTGTTTCTGTCAGCTGTTCGTCGACAAAGTGAAAAGTGCACAAGATTACACCGGAATGCGAAAGCGGCGGCTTTCTGGCACGACGCGCCATCTGTCGATGAAGCAAGGCACCTAACCGCGATTTAGCTGAAGTCATCAAGCAATGTCGCGCTATCAGTATTGTTGCAGCTAATCAGAATTGATAATGCAATTTATCACTGAAAGCAATCATTGAACATTTAGATCGTTGGATAGACTCGCGTCAACGGGTCTCACAATCCAAAGGCAGCATGGAAACGGTATTTATCTCCTTATGCTATTTGCGTATCCTTTAATTTGACTCTGTCAATATCAGAATAATTCATGTCCTTGAATCATATTTCTATATACTATACTAAGTTGTCTCTCCCTCTTTTGAGTTCGCCTTGAGACCTTGAGCTATCCTTTTGAGACCACACGTTTCTTAGAATATGTTTTTATTCTCTGAATGTCTCTTTCAGTCTGAGAAAAGACAAGTTCCGACATTATTGAAGAAAGCGTTGGCGGTAGACGCCTACTTGACAAATGAGTTTGTTAAATTGATAGAAAAATTTTTGCCATTGCGACAGTTAAAAGTACACTATCGATTATTGGAGGTAAGACTAACCATTTCCTTGGCAATTGCTCTTTACTAGATGGGCTTTAATCGCAGGCGTTCGTTGACTCGTATTGTAGATATCATGTCACGGCATACCTTGGTTAGTGACTTGTCTCGTATTAATTTGGGCGTTTAACATCAAGAGTATGTTTCAAATGCAGATCAATCTCTTGATAGGTAATCCAAACGTCTTTCCATTGCTTAATGTTAAAAGAAACGCTTAATGTCTCGACGCACGTGACAATGAAATGTCATTGCAGGATTGCTACTCGACATTGTCCTGGTTTCTTTGTTGAAGGCTTTTACAAGAAGAAGACGTCCGACTTCTAATGACGATCCGTTTGCCATAGGTCCCGATAAATATTCCTTTCCATCCGGACATGCATCTCGCGCTGCATTTGTCGTTTATTTCTTCTTCCATGTCTGGCCGGTATCTCTGATATACGCACCACCTTTACTAGCATGGTCTTTCTCCGTGTGCGTATCCAGATTATTATTGAGGAGACATCACATAGCCGACGTGCTCGTTGGAATAATTTTAGGTATCTTGGAAGGTCTACTTGTTAGCTATATTTATCTAAACGAAGATACGTGCATTACTTTGGTTTCTTGGATCACGGATACGGACACAACAGTGTCCGGATCGGAATAATGACATTCGTTGGTTATATCTGGTAGACAAATGGGGAAATGTTGATTTTGTGATATATCTTATTGCTTCGTTTGTACATAGAATTTTGTTGACGTGTATTTATCTAAATATATTTTGGGACTATATATATCATAAAATATTATAATCTTTTAACCGTAAAATATATCAGACGTATTTTATCAGACATTGTTCACTTTATTTCAGTTTTACATTCGCATTATCCTTCACATTTGCGTTATCTTTTCTTTATTGAGATTCGTTAATACATAATGCAGTAATCGAAGAGGATGATAGAATTCAGAATAAAATTTCATTGAATCCGCCATGAAAATATGTTTTAAAATAAAAACCTTCATCCTTCGTCGCATCGTGGAACGAAATATAAATCTTGCGCGAAACGCTTTTGGATTTTACTACTTACGAGGAGACATATGGCCGATCTAAAATCAAGCCATACCACTATCTCGCTTTTCGATAACAGTGGAGGCTCGTAGCGAAGATTTTGGCAACTAAAAGACGAAGCGAAACTCGTCTCAACTTTTAGTTCCAAAATGTCCGCTACGAGCCACCACCGTTTCCGTTAGGGGAGCAAGATAGTAGTGCGAGTCAATGTTGGATCAGGCGTGATTTTATTTTTAAACGATAGTACTCGAGATAACACGAAATGTATAACAATTTTTAAATTTCTAAAGTAACGCGCGATTCATGCGCAAATTGAGAATTGAGGAATATTACATTTTCAGATATTAGATTTTAGACAGAAAATCAAGGTTTCATTTCTAAATAATAAATATTTAAATAATTAAACATAAGTTTCCATCCTTCCAGCAACACAATTTAACTTAGTAGAAGAAAGGCTTCCTCTTTTTACCTCTTTGCTACGCTTGACCGACGGATTCTTCTTGACCGAACGAAAGAAAAGAGAAGAAAAAGAGATAAAGATAAGATAGAGACAAGTTCGGATGTCGCGTTAGTGGGCAACCTCTTTATTTCGCGCATCAGAGAATGCCGACACGGAGCCGCATTATCGCAGCAGAGACACCCGCCAGTTTTACAGATGTCGCCAGTCGAGTTTGCGAAACGGTAGCCCCGTGTTCCAGCGAATCGCGCGTAGAAACGCGAGCGTGAGTTAAATGAGCCGCGATCGCGCGACGGATCACGCATCTACCGCGAAGAGCGCGACAAAGGGCGCGTGTTATGACGCGATCGGCCGCGATCAAAGTTTGTCGCCTCGTTGAGTTTCCGGCTCGGTGGTCGCAGTAGCGGCACATAGAGTGGCCTCGCTTGTTGCATAGTTGCCAAGGCGACTACGAGGCGCCGCGTGCAGTGTGCGCGCGCGTGTGTGTGTATGTGTGTGTGTGTATGCGCGCACTTCTGGCCCGGTGTGCGTGCGTGCCTGCGTGCCTGCGTTTACACGCGGTGTGCTATGATAGGACACCGACTGCGATTGTCGGACGCCGATTTTCGTGCCGCTCTCGCGTCGTCGCGCTCGACGCCACGACGCTCCTCTGCGACGTAGTTGTCAAGAGTAGCCGTTTAGCATGGACTACCCGGTACTAGGACACTATGACTCCATAGAGGCTACTGGCCACGGCAGCGGCGCTCAGGAACAAGAGCTGATATGTAAGTAAGACAAGTACCTTGTCCTCGCGTGCTCGCCCGCTTCGGCGAAATGCGCGCGATCGTCTTCCGTCTACGCGCGACGCTCGTTTGCCTTCGAATGTTGACGCGGATACCGCGCGGCGATCTATCAGTTGGTATCAGCTGTTTCGCCGATATACGGGGGACATCTGTGCTGTTTATTGTTCTCGCGACCAGTGCTCGGTTTCGCGAGCGAGAGGAAACAGAGAAACAAACGGACAATCAGATCCTCATTTTTTACGTCGACGAATAATTCTCATGTTTTTATTCGCTGATTACATACAGTTTATATGTACAGTTGAATATTTCGAATATTGACCGACGATATATAGATTCATCAGTGTCATCATGTATCATCACAACATCTGTATGTGTATGTTTACTTTTGGGTTTTTTTGTCGTTTATCTTGTTCCAATACGTTGTAGAATAAGAAGAAAATATTTTGAAACACGCATTTTAAGCTAGGACTATTTAAAGTCCTTTTTACATACTCGTTGATATTTATTTTCCTATTCAATTTGTTTTTATCTTTGTGCTTTATGCTTGAATTTGCTTTTGTCTTTTTGCTACTTGCTACTGATTTGCTCGCAGATCTTGATACCTTTACAGAACCCCTTTTTAGAGGGATAAATAAATGTTGATCTTCATGAAAATAAATATGCTCCTTTTGTTTGTCACGCTTGTGGGTGTCGTGCGTGAAAGATATGATCGATTTTCAATTGTTTCTTATTCCAGGGAATAATTATGCCGTGTCCACTAGCGAGTATGTACCTGCAGCCGAGCAGTTCGGAGAGGATTTCGCCGGAGCCGAGTTCCATGAAACTAGAACACTGCTCGCTGATGGTGGAGACAGATTCGGAGTTTCTACTACTATTTTCGATACGGTCGAGGAGCTTATGTGGATGGGGAACCAAGGGGTACATTGTCGATCTAGAGATATGCGAGATAGCATCCACTATGGTTTAATGACGCTGATTCATTGTAGGGTCACGTGACGTCTTATTATGGACCCGGTTTACAAAAATACACCTCCTTCCAAGTCCACGCGACGCAAGAAATACGACATATTCATCCTGTGGATGAGGGAATCTTAGTGTTGAGTCAGAGTCAGTTGAGATATCAATTGCGACGGGGCATACCTATATTTACGCACACGTACGTTGAATCTTGTACCGCAGCACTAGCTATCTGGCGAATATCAACGAATTAAATCGCTCTTGCAGATCGGTGAGCATGAACGACATGCAGTGTATGCTACAAATCTCTCCGACCAATTTGCTCATGGGTGGACACCAAAACAAGATAATTAACTTTAATTTAACCAGAGGGAAAGAAGTCGGATTAGTAAGAATCTGTTAGCTGAATATTAAGTCAATCCCGATTTTGTCTAAGAGTAATTTCGTCTTGTAGATAGACGTAGGAGAGAACGGTTGCGCAATATTGAGACAACACAGCAGATTGATTTGCGCTGGTAATCCTGCAGGAAGAATAGATCTCAGGGATCCAAATACATTGTCAATAGAGCACAGATTAAATACGCATACCGGTTCCCTAAGTGATTTCGATGTTCAGGGAAATTATCTTGTTACCTGTGGTTTCAGTAACAGGTGAGCCGTGGAGATATTTCGAAAATCATTGAGCTTGCTCCCGCGCTAGCGGGAGAACTAACTATAGCTTAGCTATATTCACGTGACATTATGACGCATGTTTAGCCGTCAGGGCCTTACTGTTGATCGATTCTTAATGGCCTATGACCTGAGACAAATGAAATCATTACCTCCTGTCACCACGATGGTGTATCCTTTTTTACTGAAATTTCTTCCAAGTTATTCGAGTCGTCTTGCTATTGTTTCTCCATTGGGACAAATGCAATTACTGGATACAATATATGCCAACGTACAACCATCGATGACCTGTTTGTATCAGGTAAGTTTGCAAGAAATATATCCTATTGGCGCAGTAAACTTCGAAAGAATAACGTACAGAGGAGAATGCAAAGGAATATGTATCGTTATTAGGTTGCTACTGGAGGAGCAGGAATACTTTCGTTTGATGTAGCTTCAACGTCTCAATGTCTTTGCTTTGGAGATTCAGCGGGATCTATACATCTAATGTCCACTAACAATGCGGAACTTAAGTTCAATACATTCTCTAGGTCAGCAACATATCGTAAATGAATATATTTTAGATACATCTCTAATCAAATATGAAACAAACGATTTCCGTCCAGTAAAATAGAATAAAGCACAAATGAATGATTTGCTATATAAAACAAATTTAAAGCAGATGATGAATGAATAATCTTTGCTTCGTTCAGACCTACAGAGTTTGCTGATCCTATCGAACCGTTACCACCAATTTCGTTTGATGATGATGTTACACCGCTCAGTACGATACCGATGGTATATACCGGCCAACCACTCCTAAGTGATTGGCCAGAAGAGTACATAAAGAAAATTTATAGGTAGGAAAATTTATAGATATACGTTGCCGTTATGCGTTATCGTACACATTTGCATGGTTCAAGCGCAAATCGATTGTTCATTCCTTCGCAGAAAGAATCCATCAATAGATCCCGAGATTCTGCGCGGAATGAAGATGCAGGGAACAATAGGATATGCGCCAAATCCTCAGGCCTTTCGCAGGAATCAAGTGAGGAAACAATATTCTCCCACTTTACTACAATATTCTCCCCCATCTCTTCTTAAATTACCATGAAAATTCCTCTCTTTACTCCCAACGATTTCCCTCATTTTCGTTTCAAGTTCCGTTTGTTCAATACATCAAATTCTCAGAAGTAATCCGATTACGTGAACTTGACATCAGGTTCGTATCACTTCCCGTATTAAATTGCTATCAATATTTACGTATATCTGGAGGGTATGGAAAATATATACCCCCTCATTAGCTTTAATAGTCTTGACCGGCGTGATTAATTGAAGCAATATATTGCCAATGCGAAGATTAGAAGGCAATGCAATTGAAACGTTTAATTTTCTAAGAAAAACAAGAATTTGCTATAATGTGATTAAGACTGATAACGTTTCGTGATAATTATTGTAGTCTATAAAGAATCGTGATATGAATATTTTCGTAAGCTAGTCCAACGTATTCTACTAATTTTACAGTAGTAATACTTAAAAAGGAAAAGAAAAAAAAGGAAGAAAGAAAGAAAGAAATGAAATTCCAAAATACATAAGGATATACCGTCTAAAGATTAAAGTCTCCTTTGCTCTTCTTGTTATTTTATATACTCGTAATTTACGTTCCGTGTACGAAAAGATATGGGAAATACATAAAAGTAACGTAAGCCACCGATATTATCGTATTATCGTGTCGATAATGCAAATCGTTAATATTTTTGTCGCGTTACAAGTGAGTGTCGCTTTGTTGGCGTTCACAGAAATTTGTAGCTTATTTCTATCTTGATCAGTATTACATTTATATTGTGTTGATATCAGTGATGAAAAATCGGTGAGCCTTAGATGTGACGAAGGATAGATTTCCGTTACGTGTTTGTCATCGAAATCCAGATCTTGTCCGATCTGTATCCGAAGTTTGAGAGTCCAGCGTGTTATCGATAATGTGCCAATTTATAAAGAGCAACGGAAACAGAAGTATATAATAAATAAAAACGCGTCTGCTGTAAGTACACTGAGACAACGTAGTATATAACTGCATTCTCGATATAAATTCTAAAAATTTCAGATATATTTTTCTTATCGGTTTAAATGCATAGGGATATGATGCGATACGGTTGCGGTGATAACGGATTCTTCTGTCAAACATGGAATCTGCATCATTTGTTTTATTATTGTATAATTTACGTGATACTTCATTTCTCTTTAAAGATTCGCTAATGTGTTAAGATATGTTGTAAACTAGACCAGCCAGAGGGCTTTCTATTGATTATACGATATGATTAGCGCGATTAATGTGATGGAAAGCAAGATTGTACGATTTTCTCACAAATATCACATGTATATCATCACAGTTATTTACGTTGAATGTTCGATCGATTATTTATGTTGATGTTTCATCCTTCCGGAAAATTCACGACAGAGTGTCCGAAGGAACGCGTTCAAAGTGCGCGTTCAGATATGTCGATAGTGTAAGGTTTTTAATTTCTTTCATAGCTGCTTATGTTAACGCTTACAGAATGTCCTATGTGTAGAGGCAAGGGAAAAAGATCTGAATAAATATCTCGATATATATATATATATATATATCGAGTATGTGTGTGTATATATATATATACACACACACACACACATATATATATTTCCCACGCCGAAGGCTTCCACAATACCAATTTCCTAATTATCGACCAGCGTGATATTCAACTGCCTTCTCTGTCCTGCAACATCGCAGTGTGTTTGCGATCGATGGTGATCTTGCCCGTTTTAATTGAACGATAATTTTCGCTCAGCAATGTCGCTAGGCATATAATTAGTATACTTACACATAGAATATGTTCCGCATGAAATGTATACTCGAAGTTGTACCACTTGAGTGAAACAATAAAGGTTGTATGATGTACAACAGTATGCGTAACTTTAATACGATGCGCCGCATTCGCGGTTCGATTCCCGCGAAACGCGCATCCGTCCAATAGGTATTATTTATTTTTTCACAATTCAAAATTATATTTTCCGTCCATGAGCATTAAGAGCTGATCTCGTTGGTCCCGCGCATAGCATGTAGCAAGTCGACATTCTCGCACACTCTCAGTGAGATAAAAATAAATAATACCTCTTTTGCAGATACCGTACGATTTGGAAAAACAACGTGGTTTAGTCGCGAAGCCTTTCGCGGGGGACACACGATCTAAAACAGACGACGGCACCTTTGTGGCCATACCTAAGCGTTATCGTAAAATCGAGTTGAAATACTCACGGCTCGGTTACGAAGATTCCGATTTCGATCAGTACAATCGAACCAGCTTTTGCGGCCTGGACGCCACCCTTCCCAACAGTTATTGCAATGCTATGCTGCAGGTAAGTGCAGCCCGTCGAAGATGTATGTAGAGTTTCGAACGAAACTCACGCGGTCAGTAAAGAGCGAGCCGTCAACAATCAGACGCATGTATTCGTGCTTTGCAGTTGTTGTACTACTGCGAGCCTGTAAGGATAGCATTGCTCTCACATTCGTGCCAACGGGAATTCTGTCTTTCTTGTGAATTGGGCTACTTGTTTCACATGTTGGACATATCTCAAGGATGGCAACCTTGTCAAGCCGCGAATTTTCTGCGAGCTTTCAGAACAGTACCAGAAGCGGCCGCATTAGGACTCATATTGAGCGACCTGCATGCGGAGGCAAAGAAAAAGATCAGTCTGATCAGACTCATACAAGTACGACAATAACTTTAAGACATCAATCGCGCCCGTAAAAGAAAAAGGAAAAGAAAAAGTCAGATTTATTAGATGTTGAAAGGATACTGTCCACGTCGGACAGTGGATATCCGTAACGCAGATTTTCCTTTTAGATTGTCAACTGTTTTATGTTTCTGTTTCATGAACATCATCTCTTAAATCGCGTTACCATTTGCCGAGGGCACGAATTAAGCCCTGCATTAGAAGCGAACAGAAAAACAAATTCGCTGACGCGAGCGATCTGGTTACTCATGGTGTGAATTTTGTGTTAGAGCTGGAATAGTTTCATTCTACATCAAATACATTACGAGATTCTGGAAACTAGGAAACGACAGCAAGAGGAAGAAGCAGCGCGACTCAAATCGAGCAACCCTCCCTTCGTATATAACGAACAAGACTTCCCTAGCATTCTTGAGGATCTTGGTTCTCGATACAGAAGCCACGATGACGAGAGGAAGAAAAAGAGAAAGCAGGAGGAGGACGGTAAATATATGTGGATCACATCGAAAGGTAAACACAATTTATGTGTAACCCTTTGCACTGGGCACTTTTGTGTTTATTTTTCAATTTGTATGTGATTATTTTTTATATATTTTTTTATATTAATCCCCAGAAGCTACAGCGATATATCCGAAGAATAGCAAGAGACAACTCTGAAGAATCTGTATATTATATTTTCGTAGTATATCGCGTAGTTCCTTCCCCGATTGCGGATGATGCTATTTATTCCATTCAATTTGAAGGCAACTCCCTTCTGTGATCTTGTATTCTTAGGATATCACAACTGGAGCTTTATTATATGCAAGCGCACAAATATTGTTTCTTTGAATTTTTATTTAGCTCCGTTTGCTCCTTTATGTTGAATCAAATTGCTTCTTATTATTCTCTAAGACGCTTCGATGTGTATCATATTTATTTAGTTTACGAAGCGACTAGTCGCGTATAGCTTCCACGTTCCAAATGTTGCATGATTTTGTTTTTTCACACAAAAAAATCCTGCAATCTAGAAACACACGTATAATCGATATCCATTGGGAAAAGATCAAGGAAACATAATAGATTCACTTAATATCTTGAAAGATGCTTAGTTTTAAAAGAATATTGGCGATACGGTGTTGATCTGTTGCTTTCTACATCAGGATTTAAATAACGATCGAAAGTTGTTGTTTATAAAATTCCCGAGAACGTTACAGGCACACATGTAATGCTAATGTTATCACTTATTAAAATATTACGCACGTATCATGTTATTAATCGAATACTTTATTATTCTCTTATGCGATCGTAATTATCTTTAATTTAACATTTGCTTGTTTCTCTTAAAACGCATATTTATCACGGATAGACAAAAACACGAAAAAGTCCACCGAAGAAAGTGAACTGCGAGATGACGAAACGGAGATCAGCCGTCTATTTGGATCCGAACAGATGTACATATATCGCTGTCTCAAATGTGGACACGAAACTACAAAACATTCCATCATGCTACTCTGCAATTTGGTTTATCCAGAAGAGGTCAATGCTTGTAAGCCCGACAATGCGCGATTAAAGATTTTGGCTGGATGAAAAGCAAGTTCAGCGTGTAAAATGTTCGAAGTTTGAAGCGTTAGCCGATGTAAGCGACAACTTTCGCGTCAGAAATATTCGATCGGTCGAAGATGAGAATTTCGCTGATTCGAGCTTCGAGAATGTCGCACGCTCAACCAACTTTTCGTATGCTTTCGAACGCCTGCGTTTGTATTCGCGGCTGAATCCAAGATTTGCCTTTTGTAGCCGAGGAGGTACCGTTTACAAGTGTTCTTGCCCGCAGTTTAAGACCTGAGAAAATTACACCTGCATGGTGTGACAATTGTCAGAAATTTGCAGCTGCCCTCCAATCTCGAGAATTGACTAAACTACCTCAAATACTGGCTCTAAACTGCGGTTTAAATACTCAGCAGGTACTTGAACAATGAGATCAAACGACTACAGTTACGCGGCGCGTATCGAGTCGCACCGTGAAAGCACGCGCGTCGCACTCTCATCAAAGGTCCCAAAAGCGAACTTGTTTGCAGGATAAGATGTTCTGGCAAAATCAAATGGATATAGTAGTACAAAATGCATTGGCGGGCAAGGAAACTAGTCCCAGCTCCAGCCCTGTGCCCGTTACCGCGAAACCTTGTCGATACGGTAACAATTGTACCAGAAATGGATGCCGTTTCAGACACATTGGTCGTGATTCCGGTATGCATCCCAGCTGCGTCAAATGTATACGTATATGTATATAAAATGTATGTGTATCGGATGAATTTACACCAGTCATTTTTGTACAGAAACGGAGAAATTAATGGCCCCTACGCCATCTACCTCGTCAACAACGCCGGTTACGTCGCTTCCTAGTCATTTATATTACTCGCATTCGTGGATACCTCACAACATAGAGATCTCCCTCAACGAGAACAGAGACTTGACGGTTCGAAAGATCAGCGAGCCGAGAAGCGAATCGAACAACAGCTCAGCCGCACAAACGAACCTGATAGAAAATGGCCAAGACAATAAAGTACAAATAGCTGCGGAGAATGTCGGGGACAATGCTGACGAGCATAACGCCGAGAATTGTAACGTATCGTCGAGCGCAATAGACGACGAGGCGAAAAATGCGAATCCTCCGGATAATGTTCAGAAGGTGCAATACGGCCTCAGTGCTGTTGTCTGTTACGTCGACGATAAGAATAATGAGGAGCGAAGAAACATCGTAGCGCTGTTGCGAGTTGGACCGGGTTATCATGTACGATCGACCGGCAATGCCGTATCGCAATGGTATATCTTCAATGATTTTTGGTGAGTCGTTTGAAACGTGAACAAGTATCCTCGCTCGTCTTCGTATCCTCGTAAACGTCGTGTTTGACGCCAATTGCAGTATTTCGGCGGTGACGCCACAGGAAGCGGTTTGGTTTAATCTCGATTGGAAAGTACCATGTGTCCTTCATTACACAGCGATACCTGCACCCGAACCCAGACCATTCGTCAGTCCTCTCACGTACGATGTGTTCGGAGAGGATAAATGCGTCGCTCGTAGTGGCGGAACCAGAGGCATCATGTTCACTCCGCTGTCGTCGGAGGAAATGCCCAAGAAAGGTAAGCCTCGTAACAGCAAGGACCGTTCGCTTTCTCGCACGCAAGTTGTGGCGTTCCTTCGCGAATCTACCAATCAATCAATCAATTCGATCCCCGTTATTGCAGGCGAATTGGTCGGGATCGATGCAGAATTTGTCACTTTGAATCAAGAGGAATCGGAACTACGCAGCGATGGAAAAATGTCCACCATAAAACCAAGCCATCTGTCAGTTGCGCGGATCACGTGTATACGAGGGTAACGAATATACGAATTATGCTTTATAACGGAAACATTTCTCTTACTATCGCGATATGATTCATCACACCCGAACGTAACATCTTCTTCACTCGTCAACGAGCAGCCAAGGTCCCCTCGAAGGCACGCCATTCATAGACGATTATATAAGCACTCAGGAACAAGTGGTCGACTATTTGACAAAATTCAGTGGTATTCAGCCGGGAGATCTGGACGCGAATTTCAGCAGCAAGCATCTCACTACTCTGAAGTCAACGTATCAAAAGCTGAGGTTCTTAGTCGACAATGGTATAATCTTCGTCGGACACGGCTTGAGGAGTGATTTTAGGTAAAGTCGCATCAGCAACGAACTCTCCTTCACTTTCCCTTAATGCGCCATTCTTGCAGGGTAATAAATATGATAGTACCACCGGAGCAGATAATAGATACGGTTGTTTTATTCCATTTACCTTGTCACCGTATGGTATCGTTGCGCTTCTTGACCTGGCACTTCCTAGGCAAGAAAATCCAATCGGAAACTCACGACTCGGCTGAGGACGCGCGCGCGGCATTGGAGCTATATCGCAAGTATAAAGAATTCGAGAGCTTAGGCACGTTCACGCAAATGCTCCAGAAACTGTACGAAGTGGGCAATTTACTACAGTGGAAAGTGAGTACGAGGGGAGATCCTTCAGGTTATCATGCGGACGTTGAGATTGGCGCGTGAACGCGCTTGAAATTAAATTCCTTGATTCCAGGTTCCAGATAGCTGATACGAGGACAACGCGTATAAGGACGTAGATGATCAGATCAATTTGACTAGCGATAACGATGATTAGATGATTGTATAAATGTTCGCGTGTCCATTGTTCAATATCATTGTTCGAAAGATGACACTCGGCCGGTAACAAGTGTTAACATTTGATCGAGTCTTGCAGACTACGAGGTGCGAGATTCTCCACGATGAAGAGTGCCACTTACGCCACATTATGGGCAAAATGTTGGTGTTTCTGCGAAATTAACGGAATTGGCAAGACCGAGACCATTTGTTTAGCCTCATTTTTCACTCGCATGTTAAATCATTGTTGCATCCGTTTACCGAACCTGCGGCGTACGCACGTTTTATCCGACGCTAACGCGTCACTAATTGCAAATTCTTATCATTATTCTCTGTCAGCCGCGTATAATTCGTCGAAAATAATTCCAAAACGAGGAAGATCGTTGATCGTGAAGTTTTAGAAATAGGAACACGTCCGTCTTCAAGCGCGTAGATTTGTACATATTATATGTCTGACGACGCATTGGCGTTTCGGGAGAGCAGTAACGATTCCGCACACTGCCCGACGTAATATCAATATCCGTTCTGACCTTTCGTATCCTGTGTGAGAGATGACGCGTGTGCCATCCCGATTCGTCCTGTTCGCAGTTGTCGAGTGTGAACATGAAATAGCTCTTAGCGAAATAGCAATAATCCGGATTATCCGCCGATATTATGTACGACACTACTTCACTTGTTTCTTCTTTTATATGTATTTTCTCTAGGACATTAATTTTTGTACAATTTTACGGAGCGGGGTTTCATGCAGGTTTTTTTACAAGATATATTTACTTTATATCGATGGACCTCAGTTATCATATGCATATACACAGTACTCTTCGCGTCCATGTACCAGTCGCATCCGTGACGACGCTCTCGACGGAGAGTCGTCGCTTGTCAAAGAGAAAAATAAAAAAAAAAAGAGAAAAAAATAGGAGGGGAAAGAAAAGAGAAGAAAACTCGGATTCGAGCGAGATTCTCGAAACGCGAAACGAAAGAAGAAAACCATCAAGGATGGTAGTGTATTTTACAAACTGACGATTGTACTCATTATAAATTATTTTTATATACATTTTACCGACGGAAATATACGGGGGAGAAATATCGTTCAGATTTATTAATAAAAAGAAAAAGTAAAAAGTGTAGGGGAAAAGAAAGATTGATGGAGCATATATTTTTTTATATATCAGGAGGAATTTTCTTATGATTTGTTCACGATGTAACGCCAGTTTCAGCGGAAACGGTCGACGCGATCGATATACATGCAGCACAAAACATACGATATTGATGATGATCAAGCATTGTTTTGCTTGCCGATCACTGTTACGTCATTGTAATTTTTCAATAAATGGTTGTATAAACCATAAACCGCCCGGTGTAAGTTTTCTTTCCCGATTTGCGGACGCATTATTGCGGCGAGAAGGTAATCTGCAGCTTTGTTGGAGGGAAGATTAGAGCGGTGTGAACATATAGAATCGTAATTCGTTATATATATATACATATATATATATATATATATGTGTATGTGTGTGTATATGTATATATATATATATATATATTTGTTCTTTAATATTATATCTTAACGCGATATGTACAAGTCAGTTCTAGCTTCCTACTTATATCAAGGAGTTTCCTAATCGGATATTATTGCGTTAAATCACTCCGTACAGATAACTTTAGTAAATTAATAATTTACAGATTATACATACATTCATTTTGCGCGCGTGAGTGCAGCCACGTTAGTGTCACGCTCAAATACGCATACGTTTCGCCTACGTTTCGTGTATGTAACATGGAAATTTAATAAATAATCAAAAAAAAGAAATCCCGTGCGCTTTCGAAATTACCCTTCGGATTCAGGCCCCTCTCAGACGATCTGGTCGTGCTGATCACGCTAACAATACGAGAATGCAAAGAGCGTCCTCTTCCTAGAGAAGGGACTTTGAAATTGAGATGACGTCCCTGTAATAAGAAAATAATTTTCACTTTACGCAACGCGATCGTTGAATTTCGTGTGAAAGGAGCCTTGTTCGTCGAGAGGAGCTCATCGGGGCTTCCGGCAGCCGGATAAGCTCCACCCGGAACGTCACTAAGATACGAGATCGCTTTGGAGATCGTGCCGATCGAGAAAATGCGGATAGAAAAATAATTAATTCTATTCTAGCGTAAAAGGGCAGCCAAAGCGACGAGGCACACGTCAAGGCGCTCTACCGTTACAGAAGAACGACATATACCTATGTTTATATACACGAAGGTACGATTTGTCGAAGGATGCCGAGATTATCGTTCACGTTTGCCGTCTATACGTGCAGCTTAAGTGAACTACGGACAGTAAAAAAGAAATAAGAGGAAAAAGAAGAAGAAGAAGAAGAACGTCTCCTGACTAGAAACTTGCGTGGTCGAGCTGCAGGAGCTGGAAGGAGTATTCAGTGGCAGTATACGAATGACAAGGGGATCGTCATCCAAATCAATGTCACAGTGCACCTCAGCGAACGCTCGTCCTGGCCCGGACGCGACGGGTTTAAGGCACTGTTGAACGCTATTAAGTTATTACGGGAAGAATCGAGACCGCATCCGCGGCCATCCACGCAATCTGCATTCTCCCAATTATCCGAGCAAGGCACTTTTCATGGCTCAATCGCATAGTCGAGCTTTTCGACTCGCTTACGATCGTATCCGGAAACTTTGATGGAATCAAAGGCGGAAGAGAAAGAGAGAGCTCTCAATGATCCTCGCCTTGCTGGAAGTGTCCGTTTCGATTCAGCGGCTGTCTCTCTGGAGCGTCGGAGGGTCTGTTTCTCTTGAAGAAGCCACACTGTACGGGAAACGAATAAAATGTTACGTCTTGGAGATTTGTGTCAAGTGTTTGGTGAAACATTAACCATCTAGCGTGTAACCTACCTTGTGAAGCAGATAGATGAGCAGCAACAGGATTATTATTCCCGCGCAAGCCGAGAGAACTACCACCCACACAGGGATGATGTCCGGAACGGAGGGTGACGCGCTGGGTTCGATGTTCGTGACGATCTCGTTGTTCCTGATTATCTCTTCTACGGGTTTGCCGATGAACGGTTGCCTCGTGATGCGTGCCGTCAGTTTCGTCGACACCTTCATTTTCTCGTTGAAGGCGATCTCTTTCAGTGTCCTGGCGTCCACGCGATACCTCGCTCCGATCCAGACTTCCTGATCCTTCTTCAATGGGCCTATCACGCATCGCAACATGACGCATTTCGCGGCATCGCAGGGCTCCTGATGTTGCGGTTCACTGTCGTAGTAGTCCTCGTTCGGGAACGGAACTTCCTTTCCCCAGAACTCGTTCTCCGTTTCCGCGTCTCGCCGATGCCTGTGATGACGCTCGAATCTCTTAAACTCTTCGACATTGACCATGTCGCTCTCGCGTCTGTGTCTCGAAGTCAGAAGATTGGGATCCGGGCTCTCGGTGAGAAGGTCATCCTTAAATCGATCGTAATCCTTGCCGTAGACCCTGCTGCTGCTCGTTCTCTCCTCCGTTCGCTTCTCTTCGTGTATCCGCGTGTTGTACCTAGTTTCGTAAGCTCCGTCCGAGGTACCGCTGGCCCCGGATGATTCTCCGTGCCAAGATCGATCGTAACTCCTCTGTCCTTGATTCTCTTCCTGGTAACTGTCGTGCGGAACACGCAGAGTATAGCTCCTCTCCTCCGTGTACGAGAAGGAACCCTGAAGAGGGAATCTTCGATCGTCTTTCAGAACGATGTAGGCTTTGTTGTCCGGCGTGACAAGCAACTGGCCTTCTATCCTGAGGAATCGACTGTCGCGGCGTTCCGACACGGATTCCGAGACGTGGCTGTGCTCGCCGTAACGATCCTCGAGGGGGAACATGGAGCCATCCTGGAACTCTATGTATTCCTTCCTATCGGCAGATGTTCTGAATCTCGCTTTGAACTGCACGTACTGCTGCCCCTGTCTGTCGTACACCTGGTAACCATTCGCGTCTTTCGACAACGAGCTGAAAAGCCGCTCGAGTTCTCGCGTGGAACTGAGATTGTGGGAACCGATGTCGCGACCTCCGACCGTCTCCTCGCGATCACCGCTGATGAGGTCGCTCTCCGTGGTCCAGAGATGATCATCCGTGGATAAACCGTAGCGCCTCTCCTCCTCGTAGCGCCTGTGCTCTCTCTCCTCCTGCCAGCGTCGTTCCTCTTCGTCCACTCTTCGTCGTTCCTCCTCCACTCTTTGCCGTTCCTCTTCATGCTTACGTCGCTCGTCCTCCTCTCGATGTCGATCCTCGTCCTCCCGGCGCCGTTCCTCCTCTTGCCGGCGTCGCTCCTCCTCTTCCCGACGATGCTGCAGAGCGATGAGACGTTCCTCCTGGCGTTGCTGCAACAGGCGCGCCTCCTCCTCTAACTTCCTCTGACGGCTCTTTTCTTCTTCGCGCCGGCGAGTTTCCTGCTGCTGGCGCAGCGACTCCCGATACTCCTTCCCGCTCTCAACCCTGCCCGAAGGTGAGATCGTGCGCCCACCTTGCGCCTCATCCCAATGACTTTCCACCGTAACGGAATGATTCACGCGAGTTCCATAAGGCTCCTCGAAGTCGGGCAACCTCGAACGGAAAGACTCCCTCTCAGCCTCGCGGAATCCGCTACCCAACGTCGCGGAACCACTTCCACCGGATTCCGCGTGGAAGACGACGCCGCGGTTACCGGACAGGTCGCCGCTTTCAATCGAGCTCGAGCTTCCGGAAGTATTGTGCGTATACGTCGTGGTGAGCACGTCTGGCTTCTCCCCCATCGGATTCAAATGGATTCTTCTGGTCTCGGTAACCGCGCTCGACGAGGAAGACGACGACGAGGACGAGGAAGAGTGTCGTGATTTCTGGATGCTCGAGCTGTCACCGCTGTTAATCTCGATCTCCTCTTTCTGGCTCTCCTTGTTACGATCCACTTCGAAGCCCCTCTGAACGTTGATCGTTCTGCCTGATTGCGACTCGTCCAATATCACGCCGGAATAATCGTGGTAGTTTAACTGCATCTTCCTACGTTGATCCAACTGCAATGCATTATTAGGGATTGATAAGATGAGACATGAATCGAGATCCAAAGTAAGAGGCTCTCGGCTCTGATCCAACGCGAGTTACACGATCGAGTTCGTAATTTGTGATTAAAAAAAGGCTTCAACGCGCGCTTAAATTCAAAATGCGCGTTCATACGAACCTTCAAGCTGAGGTAGTTCGCGTTTGCGGACTCGCAGGCGATTGGTCCCAAAGTCTCCGGCTGTTCCAGCAGATACAAGAGCTCCTTCCCGGATAACGTCTGCGCCGGCCATATGAGGAATGCCTCGGCCTCAACGATATCCGATGGACCTTGATTGCGGATGGTGTAATTGTGCGTGACCGCTGGTCCGAATTCCAGCTCGGTCGTAACATTCGTGACGGTGTAATTGTCGGGATTGTAATAGAGATCTTTGGGTTTGCTCTCGCCGTCCACGCGCAGTTCGCTCTCCACCCAAATCGGCAGATATAATCGCTCGCTATTGTCGTTGGTGGTACCGTCAGCTTCGGGGTTCGTGCTGTTCACCTGCATGTCAAACTCGTACACGGACTTGGTCACCTGGGACGTGACGGGCTGCAGCAACACCTTAAACTGCACCATCTTATTCTGCGGCAAGGGATTGCCGATGTCACAGCGCAGAGTGTTGTTGTTCGATTGCTTGGGCGCGGAACAGTGGACCGGGATCTCGAAGACCTCGACGCGCTCGATCTTGATGTAATCAACGCCGACTGGCAATTGCAGGTTGAAGGTGGCCTCGAACGCGTCCTCGCCCGTGTTGTGAACGACCACGTCCATCTCCAGCCTTCTGCCGGAGCCTAGCAGGTATCTGTGCACGTTGGTCTTCACAATGAGGTGCAGATCGGGTATGCAAATGTTATCAGGGCCACAATTCTTCCTGATGGAGAGAGTGTCCTTCCTGGAAGTCGTCATGCCGAGGACCGGTCTCAATGGAATCCTGGGATCGCGCCGGCGACCGTCCGGAATCCGTTCCTCCTCTAGGCTCATCCGCGTCTCCGCGTCCAGTGACGTTAACTTGTCGCGGATGTTCGGGATCACGTAGACCTTGGCAAGGGAGATGCGGGAATCACAGTTGCATCGAGAAGAGAGAAAGTACGACCGAATCAAGACTTACTACTAAATCGAACGCTTACTTGAATGGTGCGGCAGAACTGACGATCGCGTTCGACCGTGATCGTGTGATTCATGACGTGTCTGCCTTCCAGCTCCAGGAAGAACAATCTCGGATTCTTCGTCTTCTTCACGTCGAGCACGTACTGTATGTTGAAACTGTGCCTTGCGAGGACACCCTCTCCCGTGTACCTGAAGCAAGCCCTGAGCGGGAGGCAGGTGACCCTGGTGTCGTCCGAGAGCGTGCAGTTTCTGGTGTCCAAGGAGATGAGCTTGGACTCGGAATCGAAGACCACGAAGGAGTCCATCTTGATGACCGGCCGCGATCTGGAAAACGCCAGAGGCTCCCTTGAGAACCCGTTTCCGCTCGAGGAGAGCGCTCTAATCGGAAGAGGAATCGACAAGAACCTGAAGAACATCGCGGCCGCGCTCTCGTACGCGCCGACCACCAGATCCGGATAGACGTTGCCGTCGAGGTCAAGACCGCCGGCCACGGAAAATCCAAAGGTCTCCACCGGATTGTCCAGGTCCTCCGCGTGGATCACCTGCGAGTACTTGTCCAGCACTCCGGTACGCGAGCCATGATAGATGTAGACGGCGCCGCGACCGTTCGGGCCGGCGTAGGGTGCGCCGACGACGAAGTCACCGTAACCGTCACGGTCGATGTCTCCCAGAGAGGCCAGCGACAAGCCGAAACGTCCGCGGTTACTTTCGCCGTCTCTGGATAAAATTGCTGATAAGCATTATCGTCACCGAGCGGTTCAACGAACGCGCGCGATACAGGGCCCGGTTGACCCTTCGGGTCAGAGTCGTTGATGAACTTGGAAACAGCGCCTCGCCCCGAAGCACTCCAGAAAAGGGCAGCTCCCGCTCTCGGGAGAGCTCTCTCCGGAAAGCTTCGCGGCATCAAGCTGCTGATCGTCGACTCTCGTCAACTCGATTCTGTTCTCGCGTTCGTTACCTCGCGTCGAACTTGCGGAATTTCTCTGCGCCGTCGCCCTGGTAGATAACGTAGATTCTTCCGGTCTCGATGGTCATTTCCGGATTATCCGGGACTGTGTACATGGGCGCACCGACTATCAGGTCATCCAACCCGTCTCCGTCTATATCGCCGGAAGCCACAGCGTAACCAAAATATGCGCCCATCTGCTCGCCGGTGAGGTTTCGCGGATTCGTCATGTTGGACGTGAACAGTATGACCTATGACACATTTTCGCATCGGTTCCTCTGCCGCCCTTCTGTCGCGCATCATCGACGTACGGTCCTGTCGACACTCACCTTGCCGAGGAGGTCGGAACCGCGCGGAACGCCAACCGCGGTACCACTATCACCGTTCCCGATGAAGTCGCCGGTCGCGACGGAGTAGCCCATGTAACTATCGTCCTCTTTCGCGGGTCCCTCCTTGGTGAACATTATTCTCGATCGGCCGTTCAAAGGCTGCGAGAACGCTTGTCCTATAAAACGACGAAGAGGAGACGAGGATTAACGAGAGGTACCTTCCGGATCTGGTGCCTTCATGGAGATGCAAATGTTTTCATGACCGCAACGACAGTGGAAGATTCTCGGAGAACGAAGGTCGCGAGCCTTCGTCCGGCAGTCAGAAAATAGTTTGCGTGAAATTGCCCCGGCAAACCGCTCGTGTGTCACGCAAGGACGCAACCCATCTCAAAAGTGATTCGATGCTGCGACCTGATTCGGTCATTTCGATCAAATCCTCATCCGGAGGAGTACCGATTCCGAAGGAGGAATCGATCACACAAGAGTCAGTTTGCCGAGACAACGGAACGAGGTAAGCTTTCTCTATTATTAATCTGCATTGATTCTCGCTATTAATCAACCAAGCGGTCGTCACCGTGCGGCGACGTTGGCGCAAACTCTCCAGCCGATTAGGGGTATTATTATAGTAGCTTTCTAGTTGGAGTCCGTACACACGGCTCTGCTGCGTCTCTAGCTTGCTGAAGCTGTAAGAAGCGGCCCGCACCTGTTAGGGATCATCACCCAGCGTCACTTATCTGGCAGTAAATTAAGACAGCATCGCGTTAATCGTCGCGCTTACGACCGAGTCCCCTCGTCGTCATCGGAGGGACGCAGTCGTAGTCGGAAGCAGAGAAGTAGTCTCAGCGATTCGAGTCAATCTCTACAGCAACTGTCGTCAATAAACACATAACGGATCGTCCTGATCGTAACGCCAACAGGACGAGCGAGGTCTGTTTAACACATTTTTCGGGTATTCATCGGGCATGATGTTGGTTACTCAACGATCACATCTCGTGATTAATAGTAAAGCATGTCGTGTTAAGCGTGATAACAAACGATTAGGGTTATTACTGCCAAGCAAGTGAGAAAGGGTGGAAAGCCCTGTGTTACTTGGTACTTGCCGCCGAGAGGCGATTAACGCGGATTATTACGCATCATCATCATCATCATCATCATCATCATCATCATCATCATCATCATCATCGTCATCGTCATCGTCATCATCATCATCGTCATCCTCATCATCATTATCATCATCATACATGTCGGCCGTCACTTCAACCCTCGCACTCTCGGAAAGAGCCGACAAGCGACACATTGTTAATTCGGCAATTCGGGGGAAGTCGTCAATACCAACAGAAGAGATGCTAGCTCGTTAGAGACAAGGGGTAGGCGGGGGCGGGGGCGGGGCGGGGGGGGGGGGGGGGGGGGGGGGGGGGGGGGGGGGGGGGGGGCGAGAGGCGAGGGAAGAGGGAGGGTCAGGTAGAGGGGTAGTGGAGGACGAGGCGAGGCTGATGTGTTTTAGTTACGTGGGGGGACCTGCAGATGTACGCGATACCTGATGCCTCGGCCTCGCTGATTAACATCGTCGCCACGAACTTCAACTTCATGGCGGCGGCGATCGAGTATATCTGACCTGAAATTCGTTAAAGGAAATTCCGCTCTGAATTATTAGCAGGACGTACGAGTCGCACGCTCTAATCGTGCGACGATCAACGCATCCGTTCCTCCGCTCTCGTACAGCCGTGCCAATGCCGTGGATCGGATAATTTCGATTGAAAAAAAGAAAAATAATAAACAACATGTCAATGCATGTGTTTTTTTGTCTCCGGCACGCATTCGTTCCATAAAGTACGAACGTTACGAAGGGATTTGACGAGTGATCTTACCTTGCCAGTACCAGCTGCCTGGTGCACCGATGAAGAGCCTCTCGCCATTCTGGAACGGAAATGAAACGAAATGATCAATCAGTCTCGCCTCGAATGACGAATCGCTCGCCTCGTGAGCAAGTATCAAGCGCACGAATTAATTTCTTCCTTCTTTCTCGCTTTCTCTTTCGTCGATGCTGAGCTGCCAGCATTGAAATTGAAATATCTATCCATCGTGATTTTCAATTGCTTCACATTTGCGTCTGCACCGGATGAACTAGTGGAGGGCATAAGCCTTAAGAGATAGATGCATGCAGGATGGCCTCTGATAAGGGGCACATTTGGCGCTGCATTCTTTTCGCGTTCTAGCTAGAACGCCGCTCGAATGTTTCGTTGTGCGAAGCTCCATGGGACATGCAAGGATCGGTGCAAGAGATCTCGCGAGAAGGACGGAGGACTCTCCGCTCGGCGTCAAAAATTTGAAGACGAGGAACTGCAGCCTGCAGAACCAAAACGGAAGCTCGAAGGGGAGCTTTGCATACAACTCGGAGTTACTCGACGGGGCATTTCCGTTCGAGTGCATAAAGCGGGGAAAGATTTCTCAAAGGGCAAGAGACTAATTTTTACCATTTGTAATAATACTGTCCCCTCCCTGTGATCATCATTTGCCGAGCAATCTGTCTCTTGCTTCCCATCACCTGCGCTTCATTCTCCGCAGCGGCGAACGAAATATTCGCGAAACCAAAGGAGCGACGAACGATCGCTCAATGCCCCCGGGCCCGCAATCAGGAAACGGACGCACCCACGAAAGCGTAATTTTTCTGTTTTAAATTTATAAGATAATACCGCAACGATAGGAGAGAGCTCGTGCGAGCTCGGGTCGCGATAAATCAGCCGCTCGTACATATGCGAACCGCGCATTCGCTGTGCACGCGGCGCACAATCGCCTCACGCATGTAAACACTACGAGAAACCGCGGTGGCCTTCGCGATAGAGAGAGAGAGAAGCGCGACGCGAATGCAGCGATCGATTTTTCCAAAATCGTTTTTTCGAACGGGGTGTCGGAAGATAAACGATTCAAGGCGACAGTCTGCACGAGGCTTGAGGCGATCCCTTTCAAGAATCGCCGCCTTTTCGATAATCACGGCATCGGGACACGCGAGGTCACGAGGACGCGACAGCGAAGAAGGAGAAACGCCCGCGTCATCACTTACCCGTGTGCATCACTTACGTAATCGCGATGCATGACGCAAAGCGGCATGTTCTGCGCGCTGAACGAACGCGAAGCGGCCACAGGGAGGACGGATTCCCGGCGCAGAGTGCAATCCTTGTTGCAGTCATGCGAGAATTATCAATCGTCGAGCGGCGAGCGCGCACAGAATCAGAGCCACTCCGAGTGACTCCCGAACGTTCTCCAAAGGAAAAGAAACAAACGTTTCCCCTCGCGTGTATGCAACGCAACGCCAAGCGGTTTTCCAGATGCAAGATCCGTCCGGAATCTCGATACGGCTTTCATTCGTTCAGCATTGAGATTCCTCGGCTTGGGTTCGCCAGTGCGCGAACCGATGCTACACCATTCGCCATGTACACTTGCAACTGATGCGCGCGCGATATCTCGCAAGGCAGAGGAAGGATCGATCAGATCGAGCGGAGTAAACGCGAAATCAATCTTGCGGAGGAGGTATCCGCCCGTTCCTAGTGATTTTCCAGCCCCCCCAACGGTCCCGGTTCCCATCGACTTCCCATCCTGCTATGTCGCAATCTTGCCGCAATAAATCCGTGAAAGGATTTATAAAGAGCGCGAGAAGTCGCCGGTTTACTTGCGTTCGCCACTTGGACCGAGCGTCCTGTTTGCTTTTTCGGTACGAGATGCCTCTCTCTCTCTCTCTCTCTCTCTCTCTCTCTCTCTCTCTCTCTCTCTCTCTCTCTCTCTCTCTCTCTCTCGCTCTCGCTCTCGCTTTCGCTCTCACACAGCGGGAACGATTAAAGAACGATTAAAGCAACACTTTAATACGCGGAGATGAAGGGAGAGAGAGAGAGAGAGAGAGAGAGAGAGAGAGAGAGAGGAAGAGCATCTCGAGAGGCTCGGATGTAAGCCCGCGTTGAATCGCGTTGGACGTGAGAACTCGAGTGGCTCTCGAAATTGTCGACATGCTCGGCGTTGACCCTCGCGGCCGCGTGTCGCGTCGACGCGCATCGAAAGTGCTCCCAGCGCGCTGGCACTTGTGAAACGGATGCCGTCCGTTGGATCAAAGCGAGATCAAAGTGGAGGCGCGCCCACTCGACGATGCTGGTCGATTCCTGCGGCGCTGCGAGTGTCCAGAGATCGGATCGCATGTTCGCAGGTTCGCGGGACGCGGTGAAGACGCGGTCGATCGATGCGTCTCTCCGCATGCCCCGTCGTCCCCCCGCCGGGGAGGAGAGGCTGGCTCTCGCGGAAAGACAGTATCGCGGGAATCACAGCCGAGGTCGCGACCCTGAGGAGAACACCGTGATCGCACATACGCTCATGTTTTACGCATCGTAACGGTGCACACCTACGCGCGTCAGCCCAACGGCGAAGCCGAAGTAATAAAGATTGCGGCTCGCATACATATTAATCAACGCTCCACGCGCGCGGAATGATCGCGGAGCGTCTAAACGCGCGGCTAAACGCTCCGCGATAAAATCGCGCGATAAGCACGGCGAACGTTGCCGCGGAACCTGGAACGGGAACTCGCGAGCTGTTCTCGCCGCGGATTATACTTTCAGATCGAATCGAGCATGCACTGCCTCCCCCTGCCCCTCCCCCTCCCGCCTTGTTGTCAAAACGGGTGGCATTGTTCGCTGAAAGACGCGACGCTATTCAACTCACGGGCGGTCCAATTCTCGACGCCGTCGAGCGGCGAGGAAAGAGAGAGAGAGAGAAATGAGGACGATGAGACAACGGGTCGTTGCAAAATCCGAATCTCGCACAGCGGAACGCTGCCGAATAACGCGAGCGGGTCCTCGCTCGGCGGCATCGGATCAAAGCGCCAAAACCACCGCGCGACAATGTCGTTACACTCTCGCGGAGCACCCACGCGCTCGGATGCGCTCACCCACGCGATCCGCCACTCCTCCCGAGGAGGGGGAGAGGGAGGAGGAGGAGGAGGAGGACGGGACGCAGTTTCCCCGGGTTAAGCGGAAAGCGAGGGTTCGCGTCGCGCTAGCGACGAGAGAGAGAGAGAGAGAGAGAGAGAGAGAGAGAGAGAGAGAGAGGATCTGCAGCGCGGATGTAACGCGAGATTCCGCTTTTACGCTCGTGAGCCCGCCCGCGTCCGCGACACGCGATATCCCGCATGAAAAATCGCGGTGCGTAACGTTACCGCGGATTATCGGATTGTGCCCGGGGTGGGGGGAGCTGCGGTCAGCGCGGAACGAAAAGAGTGCGCGCGTCCAGTCCCGCTTTACTCCGCTTATCATGAGAAACGGCGGCCGGTGCTTATGAAACAATGCAGCCGGGCCGCGAGGGAAGGAGAGGCTGAAGAGGAGAGGATCCTACCTGCGGCGCGTAGGTGGCCTCCCTCGCGGCCTCGCCGCGCAACGAAATGCTGAACACGGGACACGGTGACAGAACGAAATGTCCATGCCTTAAATGGCCACCTGAAGCTCTCCCCTGCCGCACGTCCTTCCCCTCGGATTTCCTCCTCTCGGCGACAACGCCGGCGAGACACTGCGAGCTTTGAACCCGCACGCAGTCTCTCTCTCTCTCTCTCTCTCTCTCTCTCTCTCTCTCTCTCTCTCTCTCTCTCTCTCTCTCTCTCTCTCTCTCTCTCTCTCTCCCCCCCCCCCCCCCCCCCCCTCTCCCCGCCACCGCCCCCCCCCCCCTCTCTCTCTCTCTCTCTCTCTCTCTCTCTCTCTCTCTCTCTCTCTCTCTCTCTCTCTCTCTCTCTCTCTCTCTCTCTCGCTTCGGTAACGCAAATTTCCCTCGGACGTCGCCGAGTGACGATGAACGATCGTCTTTGAGCGCGAAGAGGACGGAGGAAGCAGATATCGGCGAGAGGTGATTAACACGTTAACGGATAGGCTCGTCGCGGTGGGAAGCTCGCTTCCCACAGCGTCCTTAAATCATGCCTGCATGATGCAGCGAGGTACGCGTAGCGAATGTTTAGCTTGCTCCAACAACTCTCGCTCGGACACGAACGTCACCTCGCGACGGTTCAATCAGGTTCGCGGAAACTGCGAACGAGCAGCAAGCGACTCTCGACGAATAACTCCCCCCTACCCGGAAAGGCGGAAAAACGTAAGATCTCGCTCTTTTCCAGAGGAAACGGAGGACGAGATCGCCTAAACGATTCAAGACGGCCGCCGCGACGGGCTCGCGTGTTCTTCTCCTTCCCTCTCGCGTCTCGCGGATTATTATTATTTGCGACAAGCGAGGCGAACTCGCACGGGAGACAATGGGGACCCTCCGTCCCCGTCCGCTTGACAATGTCAAACGTGCGAGCGGCCACCACGTGCACGCCCAGCGCGCGTTCCTCCAGCAGCGAGTGCAACAGCCGTAACTTTTGTGTTCCGGCGCCATCTCCCCCCCCCCCCCCCCGCCCCGAAACGGACCCGAGGTGCCGCCGTTCTGCTGGTCGAACCCGAAGAATGCGTTTTTTGACGTGCCATGAGGTGAGTCAGGGGTCGAATCACCGCTCCCCCCCCCTCTCTCTCTCTCTCTCTCTCTCTCTCTCTCTCTCTCGATCCGCAACGGGAATATAAGCGCAAGCGGGAAGACAATGATCGATGCGCTCCACACGTGGGAAAGCAATTACGACGGATGATCCGATGAATGAAGCGGAAAGCAACGGAGAATCGTCCCGCTTTCGAGTCCCGCGTGGTCCCACGTTCGAGATCCGGCACGGTCTGGCTTTGTGACGACGTCATTTCGTCAATGTCTTTCGTCACGATAATTATCGCGAGTCCGCGTCTCGATCGATATCCCCGCGTCGCTCCCCGCGGTGCTCCCGATCGTGAGCTAAACAGATTAGCCGAACGGTAGTGAGCAAATACGTGCATTTGTCGTCCTCGTCGTCGTCGTCGTCGTCGTCGTCGTCGTCGTCGTCGACCTCGTCGAGGCTCGCCGGCGACACGGCAATGGGGGGAGGGGGGCGAGCCGCTCATACGATGTACCCCCCATGGCGCGGCGCTCGAGCCGGATGCTTGTACACGCGAAAAATTTGCAACCGAAACAATAGCGGCCCGGACGACTGCGCCCCGCGTCTACGCGAGGCACGACCGGCACGAGTTGTGTTCTGGCGCCGATCGGAGGAGAAAGGGGGGGGGGCGGGAAAGGCCCCGCGAAAGACACGCGGGGGCCCCGTCCGAGATTGAAATATAACCTCTCCTCCCCCACCCGGCGCCCTCGAATGCGTACGGTGGGGCGGGACGGGAGAGGGGGCGGGGGCGGGGGAGGGGGTCGGTGGTGGCGAAATTTATACCGGCGGATACCGGCGCGCTGCGGTTAAGTGCATACCGAATGCAGACAGGGAGAGATTGTACCGGCAACGTCGGCCAGACAACGGAAGGGAGAACGGGGGGRGAGGGAGGGGGKGGGGGAGCAAGAAACGGTGCGAGGTCCGAGAAACGCGGACTAATGTAGGGCGCAGCATGCGGGTGTCCGGATCGGAAAAGTCGCGGCGACTTCTGAGCGGCGGAACTGGAGGAGCGTGCCGATCTACGAGCACGAGCACGGGTAATTCGACGGGATAGTGTAGAGCGTTGCGTTCATAAGCGTCGCATTGTAAGAGACGGCGGTTTGTTTACGATCGCGATTGTTATCCGATCGTCGAGCCCGATACGGCATGATTTCTCTTTCGACGGAGCCCGAATGCGGGAATAAGCGCTCGCGCGGCAGGACGGAACTGCCTGCCGGCTTGTATTTCAATCGTCGAGTCACGCCGGGCACCGGACAGAAGGCCGAGTCGTATAGATCGATACCGATCCCCTATCGATCGATCTCTCTCGGCCAGATCGCCGATCGGATAAGCGGCCTACCACGCTCGAAGCCTCGGCGAGCAACGCTGGTTAACGCGAAGATCGATGGTCCATCGCGTCCTCGATGGATTCGTCGAGGGAGCCCCTACTAAATCACCCTCTCCCCCCCCATTCCCCCGCCGTAAGCGACTTCGCGTGCTCCGCCAGCGAGCCAGCGAGCGGCCGGCGGGAGGTGGGGGCGGGGGCGTGGGGGGAGGGGAGGCGGCGCGCGCGCGCGCGGCGTAGCCGAAATTATCACATCCGCGGTGCGCGCCGCGGAGCGAGGAGGGGCAGGAAGCCGCGTGATATTGGGATTGAGCGCGGGTGGTGCGGGGTGTATTAACATTGAATGCTGAAACGGCGGAGCTAGGAGGCCGGCTACGCGGTATGCATTAAACATCCGCGATATGGCCGCGCAATTCTGAATTATACATCCGCGCCGAGATAGCCGGCCGAGTGGCCGCGACGGAATTGTCTCGCCGTTTCACCGCCGGCGGTCCCGCGCATGCGCGCGCGCGATAAGCCGCACCGAGCGCGAGTTGCTCGCGATGCCCGCGATAAGAAGCCTGAAACGAGCGGCGGCTCGTTTCGTCAATCGGCGGAGAGGTCGGCGTGAAAGTTCCCCGACAGAAGCTTCGTGCAAGCTCGAAGCCGCCGCGGGTTCTACGGGCGACGGTCGATTTGTCGGCGAGTCGATATTTATTTAGCGGCCGCCGAGCGGAATCGGCTCGTGCAGGTGCAATCGCCGATACGGCGATGCGTCTCGGATGAAAAGCGAGCAAAGCGTCGGCGAAGCGAGGACGGTCCCTCCGATCTGCCGCTCTCGGCGCGCAGAGCTTTGGACAAGACAATCGCACATGATAAAGAAAGAGAGAGAGATAGATAGAGAGAGGAAGAGAGGGAGGGAGTCCCGACGATTGGCTCGGCTGCAATGTGCGCGGATGCGCCACGGCACGAATACGAATGCCGGAATGACGGTGGAGGTGCGTAAGGTAGGAATTCACATTCCTGGCCATATTCGGTCCGCGCCGATCCTCCCCCTCCGCGGTGGCCGGCTCCTAACTCTTTCGGGACGCTGCGAGCACCGAGAGGGAGGGAGGAAGGGAGAGAGAGAGAGAGAGAAAGAGATAGAGGTGCACACAGGGGTTACCATATTTACATTCGCGCATTCGATGCGCGGTTTCGGTTGTCAGGTGAAACTTCTTAAGGCGAACGCGTCTTAAGGCGGAACACGTGGCGGCGCGCGATTTTTCAAGCGCGCGGAGTCGACCGGAGTCGGCCGCATTGTCTGACTTACCTTGGATATCGCGGCGCCTAAACCAGCCTGGCAAGAACCCTGCCTGTGATAGCCCCAGTACCCTAAAACAGGAAGTGGACAATTATACATGGTATCGGGTCGCTAGAAGCCGGTCCGTTGATCGCCGCCGCACGCTGACCGACAATGCGCGATTCTTTCGCTTCGGAGTCTCGCTGCTCATTGCTGACGACTTGCGTTATCGACTTAGGAAGCGGACGTCGCTCTTCGGAGAGCCGCAAAACGCACGAGCTAAAGTAGCGCGCGCATGCACGCGTCATTAACCCCCAGATCGATCTTCCGCCGGGACGCCTTCGCCCTTCGCTCTCCTCATCCGAGAACGTCGTTGCGCGAGGCCCGCTTCAGCGAGAGAGTATCCGGCCGAGCGACCGGATAACGCGGCGGTACTTTGACACGGGGAACCCCCGCAACGGGGGTCTTGGTGTAGACCGATGATACTCGCCCGAAAATTCTCTCCCTCTCTCTCTCGTAGTTGCCGATAATAATAAAGTCCAATTGCGACAGCGACGGGTTCTTCGGCTTCGGCGGTCGTCCGAGAGCGCCGCCGCAGCCGCGATTAGTCGTGAGTGCAAGTAGCGCTTTATCGGCCCGCGCGCGACTGACAGGGTCAGTGCCATCGCAGCGCTGCAAAGTGGGCCGTAATGGGCCCGCAAGAAAATCCGCGCATGCGCGCATCGCGCGTCCCACAGGACCTGGCCTTCTTCCACATGCGCGCACGTACGCGGGTACATTATGAACGCGACGTTCGCTTGACAGTCGATCGGTCACTTTGGACGAGCCGTCAGTCACGCAATTACATCAATCCGGTCGTTGGCGACGAGGACGGCGATCCGGCACGAAAAAGGAGACACAGAGCGAACGATCGGCGCCATAGCGATCGAGTCATAGCGTTTCTCTATCCCTCTTTCTCCTGAAACGGCAAACGGACCTCGAGTTGCCGATCTCGCGGGATCATTTCGCTCGCTCCATTCACTCGACTTTCGTTTCCTTATTAAACGCGAGGCAGGAGCAAGTCCGCCTCTGCCGCTCAGAGAAATACCTCAGCGACGACCTCGCATCGCTGACCGATGACGCGTGCTATCAGGGAATCGCGCTGATAGCGCCGAAGCGACAACGCGGCTCGGTCTATTTACGATTCGCTCGCTCTTCGCCTTTCGCCAGGCTGTTATTCTCGTCCGAGAGAGCCAAGAAGAGGAGGAGGAGGAGGAGGAGGAGGAGGAGGAGGAGGAAGCTCTTCGCTAGTCCGGAGACTAGACGCTTCCTGTCTTTTCGGATATCCGAACGCTCTGCGGAAGCTCTCAGACAGATCAGAGAACGAAACTGCACAACGGACGCGGCTGAACGCGGCACGCGGACCAGACGCGAGAAAGAAAGGAGATATTAAATCGAAAATGATTTCGGTGATGGAACGCCTGATAAAGAAATCGGAGCGTTACAGGAGACGTGGCCGAGTTGCACGAGCGACCCTTAATCGAGTTACCGGGAATGAATGGACCTACTGTAATTCGTGGCCCGCGCGCGCGCGCGCGCGCGCGCATGCGCGTGCTACGTCTCCGTCAGCGTGCGTTATCGGGTCTCGCTTCTTTTATCGAGAAGTAGAACGACCGTGATCGCGCTTTCGCAATTAGACGTGACTCCTCGCGCCTTCGACACGTAAATTCAGCAGTCCTGCTGAAAGTCGAGCATCGCTCGAGATCGCTTCATCAAGAAGAATCAGAAAGTGATTCGAAAGGACGACGATGAGAAGACGGAAGGGACAGAGAAGGATCGGGTGATCGGTCGAGCGCGTTCGTGATTCGTGATCAGCGGGATCGAGCATTAGTCGTTGGTATCGTTAGATGCCTCAGATGCGGTGGTCTGGCCCCGAAGAGCCTTCTAATTACTATCTTTTTCCTTTCGACGCCTCTCAGCCGCTCGGCCAAGCGCCTCTCGCCGAGGAATGCGCCAATTACGCTCCTTCCGTGCTTTCTTCTCGCCGCGCGAGAAGCTTCTCGCCGTCAGGCGAGAGGCGAGGAATCGCGTTATCGCATGCGGCGGAGATAAGATACGATCTGCCGGAGATGAGCGATCGGCGAACGCGAGACGCATCCGAATGCGGATGCATCTGTCGGAGCTCCGAAAGTGGACAGCGTCGTCGTTTCGTTCTCATAAGGCGTTTCCGAGACGACGCACGCCGATGCCGGCGGGACATTTAATTCCGGAAAAGGCGACGACGATTCGGCCGACAAGAGACGACACGCCGATGCCGGCCGTGCGAGATTCAACAGGCCTCGCTAAAAAGTCTCCCGCGATTCCCGAGAAGAGCGACAGCGAACGAGCGAGCGCCTCGTTCGTTCCCTCCGCTCGACTCCTGCAAATTGTTTAATTGCGCGGCCGTTGCGGAATTTCTGGACGATGAGCTCACGTCGTCGCCGAGGCTGCGCGAGGCTCGCTCGAGATCTCGCGGCCGGCTGCTTCGCTGAATTTTGCCAATATTTATCCGGAAAGCCGCCAGAATACGCGCGACGCGACGTCGAGGCGGATTTTCACGCGGCGCGTAATTTCGCCTCCTCGTCCTCCTCGCGCGAGATCAATCGTACCGTTGAACCTTCAGCTGTTTACCTCGCAAGAGCGGGGAACGGATATTCGAGCCGGCAAACGACCGGAAACGCACTTCGCAAGCCATAAAGCACGCGCGACGGGCTCGCCGAAACGCACGCCGGCGCGCGAGGAAACGCGCGATTCCGATCGCGGCGAACCGCGAGTCTAAAAACAAGCCAACTCCGAGCACGCCGCTTCGACGATCCGGTGAAACATCTCCGAGGATGTCCACCGATCGGTCGACCTAATCGGTCGACCGCGTGCCATTCCCGATAACGAGGCGATAAGAATGAAACGCGCTTTCCGAAGAGCACTATCGGCAGCCAAAGCACCCTTATCGGACTAAGGGTTGCTTTATCGTGGAGACTGCAAACGGGGAAGAGAATTCCTGTCAAGTGAGCAAGCGGGAGACTCATCTGCCGAGAATGCGAAATTACTAGTCCCGGAAAATCCGCCGGAACCGGACGAGATCGCGATCCTCCCATCTCGAGACGAATTCCGCGCGATCGAAGGCTTCGCCTGTGCCCGCACCCTTGAGAGCAGCCTCTGATTAGCCGCGGTATCTCTCGATAAATTACCGCGGGGGGAGGGGGCGATGCATCGATCGTCCGTTCAGACATGAGACCTACGTGGTCGTAACAGGAAGTGTCCTGTTACGCGGCGTGTTTATGGCCGCTCCGCTGCGAGGACACGGATCCTCGCCGCGGAGGAAATTCGTCCCGGGGAGGATCCGAGTTCTCGAAGAAGAACTCTCTCTCTGTGTGTGCTGTTTCCGTCTCTGCGAGCGCCTGTTTACGACTGTTTATAGCGCGCGGCGTCGTGTGCGAGCGCACAAAAATCCCCGAAGGTATCTTTTTCGCTCTTTCCCTCCGTAAACCGAGCTATATCTGGACGGCGACGCGACGCGCTCGCTATAAATCCTGCGTCACTCTCTCTCTCTCTCTCTCTCTCGTACTCGAGTCGCTCGCGACGGCGAGTGGAAATTAAACATTCGAGCACCGGCGCCGTTTACCCGCTCCTTCCCTCGGGAACGGAAGTCCCGCGGATCGTCGACGATTCATCCAGCGGACGCGCGGGCGGCCGACTGAGCGCGGAAGCGCCTCGTGAGTGAGAGAGAGAGAGAGAGAGAGAGGGCCGGTCCTGCAGGACAGCTCGTCGGGGTACGAGCCTTCGCAGGCTAGGAGATTTCTGGGGAGACTCACTCGTGCGACAGGGGGAGTATTCCTGGGACTCGTTGAAGTTGTTGGCGGCGACCCAGCAGGTGCCCACCGGCTCTCGTCGGTTGCCCACGGTGGATTCCTTGTTCCAGCGGTTGTCGTCGTACTTTGGCTGCGACACGGAGAACCAGATGTACCTGGGCGCGCATGCCTGCGAACAGGAAGCGAGATCGAGGATGCTGGTGAGAAAAGGCGATCATCGCGCGATCCTAGCAACGCTCGAGAGGGCCGACCGGTTCGTTCAGCGTTCACACGCCGGGAAGGGAGGGAGGTACGCGATGAAGGAAACGGAGACTTTTGTTTGTTGGATAAATAAATAATTATCTACATATCGTCCAAGACAGGACTTGGAACTCGCGGAATCTCGCTGCTATCGCTATAAAATTTATCGACCGCGCGGGATCGCGCGGAATCGAGAGTACGTGTCGATTAATCCCGCGAATCCTTCTTCCCCCCCCCCCCCCCCCCCCCCCCCCCCCCCCCCCCCCCCCTCCCCAACCAACCCATCGGGAAATTGCAGTGCCGCCGCGGCGGCCCGTATCCAGCAACGAAGTCGCGGCGAAATTACGCAATTACGCGATCCGCGCATTACGAATCACTGCCGCATTTAGAAGACGCGTGATGCACGCGTTGTACTACATTCCTCGAAAAGGAATAAAAACTCCTTCATCGCGGAACGGGATTTCTTTTGCCAGGCGACTGGCATCGTCAAGTCGTGCGGATTATAATTTCTTACGCCGTGATCTCGTGTCGATGAATAATCGATATTGATCTTTTCGCGATCTTGGAGTCGCAATCATCGAGAATTACAGATAAAGCAGAGGTAACGTAATTTTCGCCGCGGGCGATATAAATGTTCCGGTATATCCAGTAATCGTGTGTTTATTTTTCTCTTTATAGAATATCAAACATGTTAATATTCATGTTATTATACCGTGAAAGATAAGACTATCCGATGCTATATGAAATCTAATGTTTCCCGAAAAATGTACGTATCTGTTATTCGTCTTTTATTTTTACCACGTTTTCATTAATCTAACATGAAATTTGCCACCTTCGAACATCACTCGTTCCGTTCCCGACGCGACATCCGCGCGGACCGGATGCGCGCGCGCGCGCGCGCGCGAGGGTCAAATTTAGCGAGAAATTGAGCGCCTACGATTCGTTCCCGTTCGAACTGCCGATTTGCCGATCCCCGCGCGATTCCCGATCCGCGATTCTCGATCATCTCGCTCCGAGATTGCAAGTAAAGCGAGCAAAGCTCAACCGAATTTAGACAATCTCGCGAGACGCGTTATGTTCCGCGCCGAATCCGCAGCGATGCGGCGCATGACGATCGTCGCGTTACATCAATCATCTGTACTTGACGGCCTCGGCAACAGGACTCGACGACCGAATAATGGCGCTATTCGCGTAGCGACCCAGCCGGTGCTTTCGCGTCGTATAAATCTCTGAAAATACGTACCCTTATCGCACATCGCGTGCCTTGAATTCGTTAAAATCGCGACGCGACGAGGCAGGAGCCATCGCGGCGCGGATGGAGAACCGCGAGTTTCCTCCGAATGCGGCTGCGAATTACGGATTTGCTGAAGGAAGCTCGTTTCCGCTCGATCGAGCGCGATTCAGCCCGCCAGCTGGACCGTTTCGAGACGGCGTCGCCGCACGATTTATCGCCGGCTGTCGACGACACTTTAATCGTTTCCCAAGGCCGACACGTGCAAACGCGCGGATTGTGCGCGCCGATTCCGCGTCGTTCATCGGGGCACGCTCGCACCCTCGCGAGGGGTGCGGGAATCATCAAAATTATTAAAATTCATGCAAATCTCATCTCATATGAAATTGATTGAACAATGAATCGATGTGAGATTCTATTAAAGGAAGCACAGAATTGGATCTTTATCCGATTATTAAGATCGTAAACCCCCTTCATCTTATAAAGATGGATATAATTAATGTTATGAGTAATTTATGCGACAAATATTAGCACAACGGATGAAAATAACAACACAAAGACAATCGGTATCATTGAACGAGTATTATAATAATAATCGACACCTTATAAATCAAAGCCTTCCTTCCTTGACAATTTTAGTCCATCGCTAAAGGGTCGTATCAAACCCTAAAAATCCAAGTTTATCAAGTCCCTTACGAAATCGCAAGTATCTTAAAATTTTCCGCTCCAACAATCAACAAATCAGAAGTGAGTGGCATCCGTTTCGATCGGCTCGTTCTTCCATGTAATCGATGACCGATCCGCTCGAGATCATCCGAGCTAGCGTTAATTTCATTGTTTACGTCAACATGCGTGTTAGTTTCAGGAATTGTGCAGAAATCGTCAACTTGATCTATAATATCGAATTATACGTGTACACACACACACACACACACACACACACATATAAATAAAATATACATTTAATAAAATTAATGTCATCACAAGATCGAGTATCACTCGTACGATTTACACGAACGTTCCATCCTTCCATCGTTCGCTCAGTACACCTGTTCGCTATTATTCCCAATAAATAGCGAATAGAATTGTCTCCGCTCGAATTAGCGAAAGCATAAACCTTGCACGAGTGATCGCTAATAATGCGGCTAAGCAAGAGCGATCCGTCTCGTCTCGAGCGAAGTAGCTGGAACCGAATTCGAACTTCGGTGCAGCGTACTCGAATTCTATGGAATTTCTTCGAATCCCTCGCGAGAGGGATCGCGGTACTCGAGTTCGACGAGTTGCGAGCAGATTGAACATAATGATCGTTGCCACGCTCGGTAACGCCGACGACGACGGAGCTGATCGACGCGGAGCAGCGAAGGACGCGAAAAAAGGAAGACGCTGCGCCGAAGTGGCGCAATTTATCCATTGCGCCAGTTTAGCTCAATCGTCCTCGCTCCGATGTGCGCGTTCGTAGACGAACGCCGAGGTCGTTCGCGGATTGCCGCCGCCCCTCGCTGATGGGCCTGATCTCCCGACGGAGTCAACGAATGATGCCAGGCGGGATCATCGTGTCGGCGTTTCGTCGAAGACGACGCTCCCGATCGGCTCGTCGGATCTGATCAGAGATCGCACGCGAGAACGATCATCGTTTCATCTTTAATTTCTCCGCTCTCGCTTCGGATCTTGCGGACACACAGCCGATGCTTCCGTTTCTTCGCACACTGGGAACGCCAAGATCACCCTCTCATCTCGCCGTGGGAAGCATCGGATATCGCGTCCTGGATATCGGCATTCGATGCATCGCCCAGCCGAGAACGCGAGCCGTCTGCAATCTCGGGAGATCTTTCCCTCGCGTGATGCCGCGAATGAAGACACAATGGCGATAACAGGCGGCTGCGAAGCGGCGGGGCAGACTATCGTTCGCGAGGATCGCGCGGGGCGGCATGCAGCTGCGCCTGCGCAGTGGATCCGCGAGATTCGATCTCGCGAGTGCGCCTCTCGCCGATGCGGAAGCGCGCTCGCCCGCTCGCGCCAGCGACTCGCGCGGTTCATCGGACAGGGCGGGGGGGGGGGGGGGGGGGGGGGGGGGGGGGGGGGGGGGGGGGGAGAGATCCGAATGCCGCGAGGATGGCGGAAGGGCCGCGCCCTTCGGAGGCCAGGAGGCTCCCGATGTTTGCGCGGGCGAATCACCGTGAACGAGCGCCGCTAACAGCCGGAAATTAGTTCGGTGAAAGCCGGCCGCCGTATATGCGGCGTCGCAATCAGCAACGAAAAGCACGACGGACCAGCCACGTCACGATCCTCCCCCACCCACCCACCCCCCGCCCCCTTCTTCATTATCTTCAGGGTGAATTAGCGGCGTTTTGCGCGAGATGGGCGCGAGATAGACACGAAAGGCGCGTTCACGCGCGACGAATCCGCAACGGGCGACGCAACGGGCGAGCTCACGTGAGCTGACGAGGCGCGTTTCATTAAGCTGCCGTTTCCATGGCACGCCGTGCACGCCGGCGGGGGACGATCAAACGCGGCGCGATGACGATGACCCGGCGGGATCGAAAGTCCGGGGGCGCGGCCCGCGGTTCGCGCTTCATTAGCAAGAGCACGGCGGGATTTCGGCGGGGAGGAACGGGGAGAGGATGATAATGATACGGGGTCGCTCTCGGGCGGGCGCCTCGCGTGGCGGGGAGCTCGATTAAATTGCCCAGGAGCCGCCTCCCCTCCTCCCGACCGAACCGAAAGTAACGTGCCTCTGATTGTAACAGAGGGGTGGAGGAGGAGGAGGAGGAGGAGGAGGAGGAGGAGGAGGCAGGGAAGGGAGGGAGGGACATAATGATATCCGTCCGCCGATGCGCGTTCCGCCTTGGCTCGCCTTTCCCTTCCGATCGCGCTCGCGCGCGTCGCGCGTATGTATTGTTCATTAAGGAGGACCACTCGAGAGCAGCCAGGGCAGCCTAATGACACGATGGCCCTTAACGTCTTCACTCCGGAGGTTGGCCCTCCGTCGTCTTTCAGCAGCAGCGGGAAGGGCCGAGAAAGGCCCTTGGGGCGCTCTCTCTCTCTCTCTCTCTCTCTCTCTCTCTCTCTCTCTCTCTCTCTCTCTCTCTCTTGGCGGCCAGCGCGCCGCGAAATGCCCTTAAGCTCCCTTTTCCCTTTGATATTCTCGTTGGACCTTTCGCGAAGGTCCTGAGAAACGAGGGCCATGCGACAGATTGGAATCTTCCGTTGGACGTTTTCCAGCCGTTCGTGTTTTCCGCTCGAGGAAAACCGAATGTCACGGTCTCCTCTCTCGTTCTCTCTCTCTCTCTCTCTCTCTCTCTCTCTCTCTCTCTCTCTCTCTCCCTCTCTCCCTTCGAGCGCGCTCGAATTTCATTTCCGCCACAGGACAAACGCATTACGCGACGGAGCGTCCTTTTAATTCGCAACGTCGTCGCTCCATTCGAGCCTGCTCGCTTATCAAGGCGCGTTTCTCGCACGGATCGCGGCGACTTCCTGCGCGCGCTGCACGTGTGCAGGACACGTTTCGAACGATACGACCTGGGGCCTGGAAAGGGCTAGAAAATGGTGAAGCGAGCACCGCGGACGGGCACCGCTCGCCTGTGGATTGCGGGCGGCCGTAAAGCCGCTGAGACGGGGCCGTCGTAAAGGCCGCATTACCAGATTCAACCTTGCGATGGCGCGATTTATTTTCAGACCCAACGTAACGTAAGCGGCGGCTTTCCGTCGTGGAAGCTCTCTCGGGAAGGTGTCGGGAAATCTCGATTCTGCATCTCCTTTCCTCTTTTTAAAACGGAACATTGAGATTTCCCGAGAGAGAGCGAGAGAGAGAGAGAGAGAGAGAGAGAGAGAGATTCACGGAGCTCGGATCGCAAATAGAAGCGGGACCGTACGCGATCGGGGAACTTCGATGCGCTGAACTCGATCGATCGATCGATCGATCCATCGAGGAAGGCGCGGAGACGCGACGAGGGTCGTCGCGAGCGGACGTTGGAGGCGAAAGTTATTTTCAGGCTGAAACGAAGTCATCTCGTTTCGGATGCACGCGATCTCGCAGATCGATCGGTGGACACTTGCTCTTAAAGTCCCACGGAGAGGAAGCCGCGCAGCTTCCGGCGCGGAACTTTCCGCGAGCCAAACGTGCGAGTTGACGATGCTGCCGATTAAATGTGAATCAAGAGCCTCGCTTTCATCGAGCGTTCATTAAAACGCTCTCGCGGATATTTCGTGCATCGCATCGCGCTTCTTTCGCTCGTTGAACTGTAAAAGAGAGAGAGAGAGAGAGGGAGACGAGCATAGAGGCGATCACTGATGATCACAAGCATACGCAGCCGAAACTCGACGGAAAGTGGCGCGTAAAAACGCAAGCCGGGCAGAATGACTCCATAACGACCGCTCGTAAAATGTCACGCGCCGTAACAACCCCCGTAACGGAGTCCCGGCATACTAAATACATCCCGAATTAAATTAATGACGCGACGTTAAATGAAAGTTGTCGGTGTCGGACGGGAAGGCATCGATTCGAGAGACATTCAAACCTCAGCGGCATCGAACACGGGGGAATTAAATGCCGAGCCTGCGCTCGGTGATAAAGAGAAGCCGAAGGCTTGGAAAGTGATTGGAAAAACATCAAAGGAAATTTTGAGGAAATTTTACGATCTCTAGGAATTTCTTCAAGCCTCCGTCCGCCGCGTTCGCCGCAGCTGCACTTTAATCAAATTAAAGACGTGTTATGCGCATTGTTATCCGCGAACTTGCGAAAATCCTGCTCGGGGCATCCGCTGAAGAGTCACCGAAGACCAAGTCGGTTGTTCCAACAATTATCGCCCGAAGAGCAATCCGACAAACTCCATCACAGAGACGCAAACGTTGAGGATACCGCGCTTGCTCGCGAAGAGCGATCGTCGTTCGCCGAAGATAAATTCAGCCTTCGGCCCTTCTCCCTCGGGAACTTGGCCCTTTACTTGGCCGTTGCTCTTCGGCGCAACGGCGAGCGACAACGGAGCGGCGATATTTACGAGGGTGCAACCCTCGGGGAGAAGAGTCGAGGTGGCTCGCGCGGATTACCTCAGTTTCGAGCTTGACTCATCTCGCGGTCAGTGAGTCACGTGATTATTTATAACATCGCGCGCTCGCGGCCAGCGTGATCCGACCGCGACACCGCAGCCAGGCCTCTCGGATTGTTCGTGAGATTTGCCCACTTTCGCGAGGGATTTGTCAGGCGGCAATCGCCGCCCACGGCGAGCCGACTCGCGATGTCGCAAGACGCTCGCGACCGCTCGCGAGGCAACGCGCGTAACTCTACGCGCCGCGCAGTTGCGCAAAGCATAGTGTTATTCGTTTCCTCGCGATCTCTCTCTCTCTCTCTCTCTCTCTCTCTCTCTCTCTCTCTCTCTCTCTCTCTCTCTCTCTCTGTCCTGACGAGAATAATGAGTCAGATGAGGCGGATAATGAGTTAGATTGATGGCGTGAAAATTCTTAACCGCAGATTTTAGAGAAGCAATCGCAGATATAACGAACAATTAATGTCAACGTGGAATTCGCGAATTCCAGCTCGATGAATCATGAAGCATAAAGTTGATTTGATATTTTGAAAATTTTACTACTGAAACACATGTC